>CAUYRH010154686.1:0-37426 GCA_963574655.1 Perodicticus potto
AAAGAAAGAAAGAGAGAAAAGAAAATCACTTCTCCCTTTCTGTCTATCCAAATCTCATAGCTCACTTCTCCCTGGATGCCTTCTCTGACCACCCAGGCCCTGAAAGTCTGTCCCTCCCCTTCTGTCACCAAAGTCCACGTCCTTTTACACAGCAGGAGACAGGGTGAGACAAGATGACCAGGGGACCTGGATTTGAGAACCTGCTTTGCCAATTACTCCCTGGGTGACAACTCTTCTTTTGGGCCTCGGTTTTCTCTTCTGTAAAATAGGTACAGTATTAATCCCTGCACCAGATAGACTGTGGTGGGAATGAAATGACATGGTGGATGTGAAAGTGCAGTGGAGACCACATGGGAGCAGATGACATTGTGAGTTTTTTCTTTTTACTGTGGTTGTTTTTACCATTTACATGAGGACAAGGAACCCAGGCAGGAAACTCAAAAGATCCCGCTTATCTCTAAGGGGTGAGCCTGCCCCTCCCTGGTAAGGTATGTGTTGAAGTTATGGTCTGTCCCCAGCCTCTCTTCCTTCTTGCCGGAGGCAGCAACACTCCTCACATCCTCTCCCTCAGCTACCCAGGACCTTCCCACTACTGTTGCTTTTTCCCCAGAGACTCTTCCTAGAGCTTGGCTGGGACTGAGGAAGGAGCAGGGAGAGTCCCTGATCCTCTTTAAAGCACTACATGCAAAAGAAATATCACGTGAGCCATGTATATAATTCCAAATTTTCTAGTAGCCACATTCAAAAGTAAAAGAAATTAATTTTAATAATCTATTTTATGTAAACCACATATTTATTATACACTAAAATTCTTATAAATGATGAAATATTTTTTAGTCTTTTTTTTTGAAACACAGTCTCACTTGGTCACCCTTGGTAGAGTGCCATGGTGTCTCAGCTCACAGCAAATGCAAACTCTTGGGTTCAAGTGATCCACATGCCTCAGCCTCCCAAGTAGCTGGGATTACAGGTGCCTGCCACAGTGCTATTTTTTAGAGACAGGGTCTTGCTCTGACTCAGGCTGGTCTCGAACCTGTGAGCTCAGGCAATCCACCTGCTTTGGCCTCCCAAGTGCTGAGCTTACAGGCGTGAGCCACCGCACCCAGCCTTTATTATACTAAGTCCTCAAAATGCAATGTGTATTTTACACTTACGGGTATCTCAATTTGGACTAGCCATATTTCAAGTGCTTAGAGCCACTTCAGACAGTGCAACTATAAGGTCCAAGGTATCTTACCCAAAGAAATAAGACTTAAATGGAGGAATTTGAGGCCCCTTCAAATCCTCCCCACCCCCTGCAATGGTGCCTCCTAATTCTGCCAAGGCTGCTACTGGCTGATAGGACTTAGTGGATAAACCGTGAATATTCCACTCAGGCAAGCTTGGCCTCGGATCTGAGTTCACTCTCTAGTCATGTGGTGTTGACCTCAGGCTTGTGTGCTCACATGTGGAAGAGTGTAAGCTTCCTGCCTTTGCAGGTGTCAGTGAAGACGGAGCGGGCTTGTGCATGGGTAGCCACCAGCCCACATACCGCTGTGGTCCTAGAATCTCAGTTCTGCTAACCCCTGTGGTGCTCCCTGGGGACCTTTGTCTGTCTCACAACCATTAGCAGCCCCAGAGCTCCCTGGCAGCTCCTCTGGCTGTTCTCATTTTTTTTCCAAGAGCCTGGCACTGGCTGCACGCATGGCTGGTGACAACCATCTCTTGCACCTCCTCGTTTAATAGATGTTTATCAGATACCCACTATTTCACCCTGGGCCCTGTGGTAGGCACCTAGGTTTCAACAGAGAACATGATTCCTGCTTTTGCAGAGCCCAGAGTCCAGCAGGGGAGGTAAAGACTAAACGAGGTTTGACTCAGACCTATGTGCACATAAAATGGATATTCTTTATTTTCTCTAAAAATCAACTTAGTTTCTACTCTGAATGTCCATCATGCCAGATCTTCAGGAAATTTAACCTCCGCCTTTCTCAGGGCTCTCCCACTGAGGTGAAGCCAAAGTCCTGAAGTCTTATGTTGTCCCCCAGCCAGGCACATCTGCCCTCTGCCCAAGAGAAAGCCAAAGCCCAGAGACAGCAGGGTTTACAGTGGGGAAGAGTTTATTCCACGAAGTGCTAAGCAGGGAGATAGGACAAATTTCTTAAATCCACCTGACTGAGAATTGGGGGGATGGGTTTTTTTTTCCTTGACACAGAATCTCACCTGTTCCCCTCGGTAGAGTGCTGTGGCATCATAGCTCACAGCAACCTCAAACTCCTGAGCTTTAGTGATTCTCTTGCCTCAGCCTCCCGAGTAGCTGCGACTATAGGCGCCCGCCACAATGCTTGGCTACTTTTAGAGACAAGGTCTCACTCTGGCTCAGGCTGGTCACAAACCTGTGAGCAATCCACTCCACCCACCCACCCCCACCTTGGCCTCCCAAGTGTGGGATTACAGGCATGAGCCACTGTGCCCAGCCAGGGGACAGATTTTTTTTGAGACAGTCTTTCTATGTTGCCCTTGGTAGAATGCAGCTCACAGCAACCCCAAACTCTCAGGCTTAAGTGATTCTCTTGTCTCAGCCTCCCAAGTAGCTGGGACTACAGGCGCCCGCCACAACGCCTGGCTATTTTTGTTGTTGTTGTTGCAGTTGTCTTTGTTGTTAACCTGGCCCAGGCTGGATTTGAACCTGCCAGGCTCAGTGTATGTGGCTGACGCCCTACCCACTGAGCTACAGGCACCGCCCAGGGAACAGGGTTTTTTTGGGAGTGGGGACAGAGTTTTTAAAGACAGTTTAAGTGGGCAACGGATTAGGCAATCAGGGTCTGCTAATCGGCTGGTTTCTGGTGGAATCGGCAGTCTTTGGCATCGGCCAGCTGTCTGGGTGGTCCAGCCAATCCACTGGCACCCAGCTCCTTGAGTGGGGGGGTCCAAGACCAGTTGTGTCAGTTCCTTGGCCTGGGTAGGTCAGTCAATCCACTGGAATGCAGGAGCTGGAAGATATCTGAAAAACGACCTAGGTTCTGAACAGGTAATGCTTTCTACAGAGAAAAGTTAAGAATCTTTACCACTACCAGCAATTATAGAGAAGTAAACAAGAGGACAGTGATTAACTATTATCAAGCAAACAAGGGGACAGCAGCTGATTATTATCATTATTTTAGTTAAACCTGTTCTTTTACAGAGTTTGGGGGCCCTTACTCTAGTTCTCGCCTTGTACCTCTTCATCAGTCTGTAAAGGTGGCTTCACTTGCACTGTGTCCAGGCACGGAGTGTGGGGGGTGGTCCAACTCCACCACACCCAGCAAACATCAGAATCAGCCCGCCCTGGTCAGTGAAGTCCACCTGCCATCCTGGCCCATGCAGGCTCCTTCACATGCTGGGAAAGAGTCTTGGTGCGGTTGGGAACATGGGAACCCAGACTCCCCCAGGCCAACATGCACCCTGTTTCTTGTAAGCGAATTGTTTCCTTGTACTCTATGTCAGAGGGTAAGGCTCTCTGCTGCTCTTGGAACCCACAGACTACTTGGTCCCTGCTCCATCTGCATTTCTAGTTTTTAGTTGTAAAGAGATGACATTCCCTTCCCCTCATCCTCAAAGGCCTCCCTCTCTCCCCATACCTCTCACGTCACCCAGTGGAATTTCTTCAGTTCACTCAAGCTTTGGAGACAAAAGGCAGGAAAGACAATCTTGCAATCTGATCACTGCTTTCTGCCCTGCCATGAACCTCTGCTGAGGAGGAGAAACCCAGAACCTGCTCCCTGCTGGAATGATGGAAGAGCGTAGAAAGGGAAAAGCCCAGGGGAGCAAACACACATAAATTAACATTGGAATGAACTGCTCAGCTGAGACCAGCCAGCCCTGGCCAGTGGACTCCAGGGAGCTGGGAAGAAGAAGCTCCAAAACTCCCCACTCTGTGGGCCCAGTGTGGGGGCCAGTGTGGCAGTCCTGAAATAGGGGGAAATCCAGTGTTTGCCTCTTGAGGTTCCCTAAGAAAAATAAGGAGGATCACTTGAAGCCCAGAGTTTGAGACCAGCCTGGACAACATAGTGGGACCTCATCTCTATAAAAGAAAGAAAGAAAAACAAGATGGGAGAAGAAGAAATAGAAAGTGTCAGGTCCCAACTAAAGCATGAGCTCTGAGGGACCTCACAGGCAACAGGGGGAGAGGAGCCAGAACTACAGCAGCCCAGGTGAGCTCTGCAGCCCCAACCAGCCCTCCCGAAGGCCTCTAGCATCCTGAGCCCAGATGCTGAAGCCTATGCCTACACACTCTTACCTGTAGGAGACTCACTTCCTCCCAGGGCAGCTGCTTCCAAACTGCCATTTACACTGAGTTTAAGTCTTCTTCTGTGAAATTCATTGCATCTAATTCCAACACAATGCCTGCATAGAAGAGTGTGACTGAATTGGACCCCACGTGATCCTTTATAGTTGAATGACCCCATGCTGGCAGCAACTTCTCCAACACTTAGTTTCCTCATCTGAAAAATGTGCACAGTAATGATACCTGTCACACAGCATTTTTGTGTCAGAGGAATGCAGATAACATCCTGGGCACTTGGTGGTGGCCGGATTTGCCTCCTTCCTTTAGGGTGGACCAGCAAAGTGCTCTCAGGCTCTGGGGTTAGGCTGTGTGGGTTCAGATCCTAGCTGGACACTTGCTTTATGCCACTTCAAGCAAGTTATTTTATATTAGGTTGGGCGCAGTGGCTCACGCCTGCAATCCCAGCACTCTGCGAGGTGGAGGAGTTCGAGACCAGCCTGAACACAGTGAGACCCCATAACTACTAAAAATGGAAAAACTAGCTGGGTGTTATGGTGGGCACCTGTCGTCCCAACTACTGAGGAGGCTGAGGCAGGAAGATCACTTGAATCCAGGAGTTTGAGGTTGCTATGAGTTAGGCTGATGCCACAATACTCTAACCTAGGGCGACAGAGTGAGACTCTGTCACAAAAAAAACGTTATTTTTTATCCTGTGTCTCAGTTTTATTACCTGGAAAGAGGGATTATTATAAAGGTATCTACATTAGAAGGTTGTTATGAGGTTTCGGTAAGTTATGCATTAGTCATTAGAACAGTGCCTGGAGCGTAGTAAGTACTCAGTAGGCAATAACTATTACTTATCATTTCTTTCCTTCTTTCTGATAATCAGAAGATGGTGATTTATACCCCCTCCCACCAGCCCCCATCACACACACCAAGTCTTCTCTTCCCCAGTATAAAATACCTCTCCTAGGCCAGGTGCAGTGGCTCACTGTAATCCTGTAATCCCAACATTTTGGGAGACTGAGGTAGGCGGATCACTTGAGCCCAGGAGTTTGAGACCAGCCTGGGCAACATAGTGAGACCCCATTTCTATAAAAAATAAGAAAAAAAGTAAGCTGGGAATGGTGCTACATGACTGTGGTAGCTATGAGTACATCTTGTATGTCAGCCTGAGTAACAGAGCGAGACTCTGTCATTAAAAAAGAAAAGAAAAGAAAAGTAGATCTCTTCTTCAGGAGTTTCACATAGGCCATCCTCACTCAGGGTGACAGTGGGCATCCTCATACTATGGGCTCAGAGCTAAGCCTGTCCTATGAGTACGATCTTGTTCATCTAAGAAGAGGAGCTATTGTCTCTTACCTCCCCAGTATGGTTCCCTTTCTGTCCCAGCAGACAGTCTAGGATAGTGGTTCTCAACCATCCTAATGCCACGACCCTTTAATACATGCTTGGGGGTCACCACAATATGAGGAACTGTATTAAAGGGTCACGGCATTAGGAAGGTTGAGAACCACTGGTCTAGAAAAAGATAGGCCTGGTGCTCCAAACCACCCCAGCCTGTTTGTAGGCATAGCTCACTGGAGGCTCTTGCTCCTGGTGACTCTCCAGGTGATGATGGTTGGGAGTGACATGACAACTGAAGAGACAGGTGTGGTGGTCACAATGTTGGTGATGGTAATGGAAACAGTGAGAGTGTGGCTCGGTGCCTGTGGCTCAACGGGCTAAGGCACCAGCCACGTACACCTGAGCTGGTGGGTTCGAATCCAGCCCGGGCCCACCAAACAACAATGAAGGCTGCAACAACAACAACAAAAAAAATGGCCGGGTGTTGTGGCGGGCACCTGTAGTCCCAGCTACTTGGGAGGCAGAGGCAGGAGACTTGCTTGAGCCCAGGAATTGGAGGTTGCTGTGAGCTGCGATGCCACGGCACTCTCTCCAGGGTGACAGCTTGAGGCTCTGTCTCAAAAAAGAAAAAAGAAAAAAAGAAAAAAAAAGAAACAGTGAGAGTGGTAAGGATGCTCTGCGGATGCTGACAGCAACACTGATGGTAATTGTGCCAATGAAATAGGTGACACTGATGGTAGCAATAACAATGATACTGATGTCAGTAATGGAGATATTGATGACAGGGGTGGTGAAAGGATTGGTGACATTGGTGGTTTTGGTGATGGTGGCAGTGGCGAAGGAGATGAGGTTGGTGACCCTGACATTGGAGAAGACAGTGGCAGGGATAATGACCATGTTAGACCCAGTAATAATGATACCAATGATTCTGGCTCAGCACCTGTGGCTCAACGGGCTAAGGCGCCAGCCACGTACACCTGAGCTGGCGGGTTCGAATCCAGCCTGGGCCCGACAAACAACAATGACGGCTGCAACCAAAAAAATGACCGGGCGTTGTGGCGGGTGCTTGTAGTCCCAGCTACTAGGGAGGCGGAGGCAGGAGACTCGCTTGAGCCCAGGAATTGGAGGTTGCTGTGGGCTGTGATGTCACGGCACTCTATCCAGGGTGACAGCTTGAGGCTCTGTCTCAAAAAAAAAAAAATTATAATGATACCAATGATTCTGATAATCATGACGGTGCTGGTGATTCTGAAGGGTCAGGTGACTGGGCTAATAGTGATAGTTGTGCTGGTGGTGGTAACTGTGACAGAGACAATGATAACGATCATATTGACTAAGTTGGTCATTTAGTCATGATGATATTGGCAATGTGAATGGGGGTGATACTTAAGGTGATAGAAATAATCATGATGATGAAGGTGAGTTTTCCGATATTAAGGATGGCAATGACAATGGGTCACGTGGACACTGGTGAGGGTGATTCTTTCAAACCCACATGCTGCATACCTATAGAGCTGAGAGTGAATGGAACACTGCAGGCCCCACTGCTCCTGACGAGACAGCCCCCACCTGTGGCACTCTCTGAGCAGGACCCCTGGCATCTAACTGACTGCCCTTGGTTGTGTGTGTCCCCAGGATAAGGAGCCCCCCTCTGAGAAGAGCCCTGGGGAGTCCCCAGAGAAGCAGAATGGCTTAGCACAGATTGCACCAGACCTGACTGTGGTCCAGTTCATCAGAGGTAAGTGAGCTCTGGCCAGGTTGGGGGAGGCAGAGCCAGAGAAGCCAAGGATGCTACACAGGATCCAGTCCCTGCCTGCTGCTCTTGATTCATCTTCTCCATCCACAGGAACCTCATGAGCACTACAAACTCTTTGTGAGCCTTTGCTCATGCAATCCTCTTTGCCTGAACAACAGATTTTATTGCTATCTATCAAAATCTTCCCTGTCCCTCTAGGTCAGTCTCCCTTAAGAGCCTCACTTTCCTCCAAAAGGTCTTCTCTCCCAGCCAACAAGCCTGCTCCCCTGCCTTCTCTGGGCTCTCAGAATGCTTAGGCTTCTATATCAGCTCCAATCTGTGCTATATCCAGCCCGTCCCCTGAGTGCTGTGCTCCTGAAGGTCATCACCTCTGCTGAAGGCTCCTCTATGAGCCTTTCTTTCATCCCACCAACTGCCATGCCTACAAACAGGAGGCCCCCAGGAAATTGTTCCCAGCCTGGGTCCTTGCTTTTCTCTGGGCCTCAGTTTCTCCATCTGTACTGTACACTCAATGATCTAAGGTCCATGTGACTATGATCCTGAGACTACAAACTCAATCTGTAGGTAACTAGAGTAAACATTGTCACCAGGCTGTCCCATCTAAAGATTCCAGTCCCGTGAATATCAAGTGAGTGCCTGCTGTGTACCAAGCTCTTGTAGAGCACTGGTGGCAAGTCAGAAGACCTGGATTTGAGCCCTGCCCCTAAAGCTGAGCAGTGCACCATCTTATGGGAGTTGCTTTCCTTCTCTAACCCGAGTTTCCTCATCTGGAAGACTGGGTTGCTCTGGCTCACTTGAGGACTAGTAGACAATCAAATGGGTTGATGCATGGAAAGCCCCTGTATACTATTACAAACATGATACCTATGTAAGGTACAATTCTGTCCATTATGACTCCTACCCTACTGTTACTGTCCTGAGCATGTCCAAGGACAGTTAATTGAGCTGCCTATGGTTTAGCAGGGCTTAATCTCTCACTGACTACTTTTGCAACAGGAAGGAATTAGGTCAATTTTGAGGAAGAGCTTCCCAAGACTTGATGTTAGGATAACAGTATTCTCCCTGGGTTCCTCAGCATTCCCAGAAAAAGAGAGGGCTTGGACTCCGGGGTAGGGGCCTGGACTCGCTAGCCTCAGGTCACCCCCAGCTGCTAGAAGGCCCTCACACACTGCACCATGGAACTGCTTATTAATCATTGCTTTGGCTCCTGCCCAGGGGGAAGCTGGGGTCAGTTGCCAAAATTGGATGCTAGAGCAAGCGTTCTAGGCAAGATTATTTCTGGTGCTTTCAGCTTTAACATGAGCCTCAAGGGGGCTCAGGCAGGGCTGTTCACAAGCCCTGTGGCTAGTTAGCTAACCTGCTTCTGCTGAGCTCCACAGGGCTGGGCTGACCCTAAGACCTGGCCTTGACTGCCCGGGACCATGAGAGAGGCGCAGGGAGGAGGAAACATGGTCCTGGTCCTTCAGCTGGAGGAACCCTGAACTTTTTTTTTTGAGACAGAGTCTCACTCTGTGCCCTGGGTAGAGTGTAATGACATCATAGCTCACAGCAACCTCAAACTCCTGGGCTAGAGCAATCCTCCTGCCTCAGCCTCCCAAGTAGCTCGGACTACAGGTATATGCTGCGATGCCCAGCTGTTTTTTTCTGTTTTTAGAGGAGACAAGGTCTCACTCCTGCTAAGGCTGGTCTCAAACTCCTGAGCTCAAGCAATCCACCCACCTTGACCTCCCAGAGTGCTAGGATTACAGACACGAGCCACCGCACCCAACCAAGGGACCCTAAACTCTTAGGGTAAAGTAGTCCCTGAATGGGGGAAGGCCTCTGTCAGATGGGGGAGACAGTCTCCCTGATGCGAGATACACAGTTCGTGAATGAAGGGACAGCCTATCTTGTCCGATGGAAGAGACCTGACCTCCAGGGTGGAAAAGGTCCCTGTCTGATGTGGGAGACACAGCCCCTGAACTGAAGAGGTTCCCTATCTAATGGGGTAGACTTAACTGTCTTTGAGTTAAAGGAAACCCCTAACAGTCCCTAAACTGAACAAAGACCTGTCCTATCTGAGGAGGACGGTGTCTTCCTCATCAGGAGTTGAGGGAGGCCCTGTCTTCTCTGATTGTCTCACTTGTCGGAGACATCGTACTGAGCTGAGGGAAGACCTGGTCCCATGGGGAAGATCTGCCTCGGAGCTGGAGACAGGCCCTGGAATTCCCCTCAGCTGGCCCCATCTGAGTGAAAGGCATAGTCTTCTCCTCCAGGAATTTTCCATCTGTTCTGGAGGCAGGCTGTGGATGCTGAGGAGGGATGAAGGATGAGCACAAGTACACTGCAGTGATTAGTGCAGGAGATGGGATGGGAACAGCGGGATGGAGTCCTCTGGAGTCCGGCAGCTGGAGAGGAATGGGGGAGGGGCAGAAAGGGGGAATAGCCCTTGTACTGGGAGTCAAGGGACCCTGGGAACTCTTGGCCTTGCTCTGGCCTCTATGGGTGAACTTGGGTGAGTCCCTGCCCCTCTCTGGGCTACACCATGAGGGCACCTGTATGACTTGGGCCAAGCAGATTGAAATTCCATGGCTCTTTACAGGGCCTCAGATGCAGGGGCCTGAGCAGCTCGTGGCCAGAGGTGGGGCTGGAGCAGCTGCCTGGGCAAGGGCCAGCTTTACAACTCCCCACTGCAAATGCTGGCTGCCTGCTGGCTGCGTACACTGAGTGCATGCACTGGGACCAGGGGCACGAGGCAGGCCTGGGGTGTAAAGGAGGGGGAATTCCACAGCCATAGCCCCTATCCACCCCTTCTGGACTATTTGTCTTTATTTTCTGGCTCCCAAAGAAATAGCTTCTGGCCTGGCCCAGGTATAGGGAACCAAGTGGCTTGGCCATGCTCTGGAGACAGACACAAATCTCACACATCTGAGGTCCTGTCCTGCTGTTGCAGAAACAAAAGGGAACCCCCACCTGGCCCAGAGTAGCTCCAGCGCCACCTTATTGCACCAACTCAGCCTGGGAAGGCCTTTCCTCCTCCCCCCCTCCACCTCACCTTTAACCTCCATCTCACTGACTGCAGGCAGAGGCAGCCTCTCCCTCTGTGTTGTGGAGAGAGGGTTGCAAATGTCAGAACAGAAGGGGCATCACCTGGGCTGCCTCTAGTGATGAAAGCACAGAAGCCCAGAGAGGAAGAGACATATCTACCCTTTTATGCCCTTCAACTAAGCAGACTTGCAATGAGGGCAACCCCTGAACAACCTGTTTTAGGGCTAAGGAGACTGGGGAGGACCCCATTGCCAGAAGACTCACTTCTATTCCTGTCTCCAAGCTTTTACCCAGCTTGGAATTCCTTTCACTTCCAGCTCCACCTCTCCAGATCCCACATTATTTAAGTCCTACCTCCAGGAGACCTCCCAGTGCCAGGCCTGCTCAGATTTCTCTTTTTTTGGACGTCTTAGATTCTACCCTAGACATTTTGACATTTGATCATGTATTAGTCTGTACATCTATCCATTCATTCCACAAATATTGATTGAGTGCCTACTATGTCCCGGGCTCTGGAGATTCAGCAAAAGCCCCTCCTCTAAAGGAAGCTTACAGTCTGGTGGGGTGGCAACAGCACAGCTAGATGAGTAAGGTGCAGTGTTAGGCGAAGTGCTGTGGAGAAACACAAACTAGGGACGGGGACATGTGGGGAGGTATGGACCTGTGCTGGGGACACAGAAGGGAGGACAAAGCCTGCATTGGCCTGGAAAGTACTATAGCAAGACAGGTTGAGTGAAGAAAAGGAATAGATAAGGAAAAAAAACAATGAGATGTGGGATGGATGAAATAGATAACAGGATAACATGAAATAGAACTATAAGGAAGCAAATAGAATTGAATGGGAAAATAAGGTTGAGCACCATGGCTCAGGCCAGTAATCCTAGCATTCTGGGAGGCTGAGGCAGGAGAATCCCTTGAATTCCCAGGAGTTTAAGACCAGCTTGAGCAAAAGCAAAACCCTGTAGCTACTAAAAAGAGAAAAATTAACTGAGCATTTTGGTGGGTGCCTGTGCTCCCAGCTACTTGGGAGGCTGAGGCAGGAGGATTGCTTGCTCAGGAGTTTGAGGTTGCAGTGAACTATGATCAGGCCACATATCAAAAATGAAGTCTAACTCAATGAAACAGAATGAAGCAAAATTTCAAAAATAGAGTAGAATTAAATCAAAAGAGGTCAAGTATCATGGGGTAGAATTGACTATAACAGAATTAAGTGGGCTGGGATGAGATGGAAGAAACGAACGGTCTCAGCAGGGTGGGGAGGGGGCAGGCACGGATGCTGTGGCCGGCCACCTGTTCTGACCTCTCTGCACGTGCCTAACAGTCTTCCCCAGGGTGCTGCTGCGGACCCTGCGCCACCCCATCTTCTTGCTGGTAGTACTGTCCCAGGTGTGCCTGTCTTCTATGGTGGCGGGCATGGCCACCTTCCTGCCGAAGTTCTTGGAGCGCCAGTTCTCAGTCACCGCCTCCTACGCCAACCTGCTCATCGGCAGCTGCACCTTCCCTTCGGCCATCGTGGGCATCGTGGTGGGCGGTGTTTTGGTCAAGCGCCTCCGCCTGGGGCCCATGCACAGCAGCTTCCTTTGCCTGCTGGGGGCGCTGTTCTGCCTCCTCCTTGGCCTGCCTCTTTTTTTCATGGGCTGCCCTACCCACCAGATTGCAGGCATTCCCCACCAGCCTGGGTGAGTGCATGAGCCAGGGTGAGCATGTGCAGGGCGGGCCAGGGGAAGACAGTGGTCTGGGGCAGGAGCCCGGTCAGTGGCTCCAACCTCAGCTCCTCTCCCCATTTCCTCATCTTTCCAAATACTAACATAGGACTCTAAGGGCAGAAAAGCTAAAGCCTGGGGCCTTCCTCTTGGAGAGTGGCGACCTCCTACATCTCCTTTCCCTCCTCCTTCAGCCTGTAGGCTGAGATAGGCCAAAGCCATTTGTGCCATGGTATCTCCAGAGTGGCCAAGCCCTCCAGGCCCAGCAGGGATTGGATAGAGACCACATCACAGGAAGCACGACCCAGCTCAGCCAGATGACACAGGCTGCCCCGGGAGCAGGGTGGAGAGGGGGCGATCTGGGGCTGGACACCCTCTCAGGGAAACTGCATAGGGGACTGGGGCTCTGGGAAGGGTTGGACTGCAGACCTCTGACTTTTTAGTTCTTAGAGCTGTGGGGCTAAAATTCTGTTATTTCATAACCCTAACATTTCAGAATTCTTTCTCCACATCTGTGAGGACCACTCCAGGCTGCTGAGGCTTAGCTCCCTCCCACTTCCCTGCCCCCACAACCATCTCTCTCTCTCTCTCTCTCTCTCTCTCTCACACACACACACACACATGCAAAACACACTCTCATTCTTTCCCCTTGGGAGCCTTCTTGGAGAGGATGTTGGAAGTTACATCCCCTCCTGTTTTCCAGAAATGATTTCATTTTTTCCTGGAAACTACTCCAGGCTTAGGTTAGCCCAACACTCAGCTAGAATTGCCCAACTTCCTCTGTAACCACCTCTTCCTTGGCATCTCCTGCCATCACCCAGGTGCCAGCTGTCCTCACCTGGAGCCCCTTCAGTGTGGCTGTGTGTGTGTGTGGGGGTGTCAGCTCAAGGCCAAGGAGGACCTAGCCTGTCCCCTGTCTGTGCCAGGTCCCACCCTCACTGCCCTCCCCCAACTCTTTCCCTTCCTTCCCTTCTTTTTCCCAAATTTGGGGGGCGGGGGGCAACTCTGCTTTCTGCACTGAGGCCTTCTGTGTGCACAGCCCTGATGTAGCCATTGCTGTGAGGGCTTTAGCCATGCCCTCAGGAAGCCCCTCTTCTAAGGAGGGAGCCACAATTTTCAAATGACTTTTACAGTAAAAAGTAAATGGGGTTTGACCATGGGCAGAATCCCCTGGCACAGCCTCTTGATGGGCCTCCGCTCAGACAGTGCCAACCTGTCTCCCTGCCACCCTCGCAGGAGACATGTCAAGACAGTGTCAGACACACACAGAGCACTGTCTGGCAGGGGAGGAAGCAGGGACTGTGTGGCTGGAGATATTCCCCTCCATTCACATGGAGACCGCCTACCTTGGGGAGGGAAAGGAGCTCACCTTTGCCCATGAACCCCTTCCCCACCTACACTCTGTCTATCGACCATCTCTCCTGGCCCTGCCAGCCCTCTTTGCCATGCCATGGAGATTGCACTAAGCCTGCCAGACCCACCCATCAGCCTGGGCCTCTGCCCACACCCTTCAGCTTCCCCCTCTGTCTGGCCTCCTCCTCCAGAGCCTGGCCACTGGTCCTGTGGGACCCTGAGCCAAGCGCCAGCCTCCTGGTAGGTGTGCCATGCTCCTTCTAGCATGAAGCCAGGTCGTACTCTGAGTCCCAGGGGCCACCTCTCTGTCCCCTCCTGCTCCCTTAGACTCAGCTTCTCACTGACCTCCCGCCCCTGTGTATCCCACCTTGCCCTGGAGCAGGGAGCAGGCCCTCAGGAGGGAGGCAGGTGAGACTAAGCCAGGCCCCGGCAGCAGGATGGCAATGGGGAAGACAAAACCCCAGCCCAGCTGACAGGCAGAGAAACTGAGGCCTAGATAGAGGCCAGAATAGGTAGGCAATCCCACAGGTGGTCAGGTCTCCTGACTGGGTCCCATACTCATAGCTCTAATTTTCTGAGAAAAGGAAGCAATCCGTCTCATGGACACAAAATTCTGGGAGGAACTGATCGTGTGTTTCCTGCGGAAGAAGCTCAAAGACTCATAGGATACAGGGGCTGGAGGAGTTACCCTTAGGAGGCCTGCTGAGCTTCCAGCCCTTCTCCCTGCTCACATCCCTCCAGTGCGGATTTCGGGTTTCACTGCTATGCCACATGGGGCAGCCCTGACAGTAGAGAACGTCTGTGTGGAGCTGCACTCTCGGCTATTGCTCTCGGGGTGGGGTGCTGGGCTAGCAGGGCTGAGGTGGCCCCACTGTGGCCAGAGGGAGAAGAGCTAGACCAACCCTGTGGCCGTCTCACCCACCAGTGCTCAGCCGGGGCCAGGGCTATTTCCAGACTGCACGGAGCCCTGCTCCTGCCCATCGGATGACTTTAACCCTGTGTGCGACTCCAGTGCTCACGTGGAATACATCAGCCCCTGCCACGCAGGCTGCACAGGCCGGGTAGTCCGGGAGGCTCAGGATGAAAGCCAGGTGAGTCAGGCCTCCCTTCCGTGCCGCACTCTCCATCTCTGAATGCCCTCGCTCTCTCGGCTCTCTTCTCTCTGTGTCTGTCTGTCTGTCTGTCTCCTTCTGTTGGCAGATGTAGAACACTATTCTCGCAATAAGCTTTCATTGCCAGCCCAGACCCAGGGCATGGTGGTGAACCAGATCCGGCCCCCAGCTGTCTACAGAGGGGAGATGCAAAAGGAAATAACTCACAGGAATTGGCCAGGGTGTGGATAGGCAGGGGAAGAGGTGCCAAGTACATGCAAGGATGGAAGGACCCTGTCCCACCTGGGAGCACCCTAGAGTAAGTATGAGTAAGTAAACTAGGACTTGGGAGGGAAGGGCTGCACAGAATGGGGAGCAGCATAAGCAGAGATTTGCAAGGATGCGGATACACCGACACACGGGTACACGTGTGCATGCACACACGCACATGCACACACACAGAAACTATAAAGAACTGGTTAGAGCAGAATCAGAAGGGTTCGTGGAGAGAAAGCAAGGCCCAGACAAAAGAAGGGCCTTGAATGCCAGGCCAAGAGTAGGGACTTTACCTGGAAAGCAATAGGGAGCCATGGATTGATTTTAAGCAGGCAAGTGGCACTTGAGGCCATAGTGTGGAGAAAGATGAGCAGAGTACAGGATAGTACATGGAGACCAGTGAGGAGGCTGACACAATAAGCCCATTCAGTCAGTCAGTCAGTCAACAAACCTCCACCAAAGGCCTCCCAGTCAGGAGCTGAGGATTCAGAGCCAAGCAGCCCAGTGGGGAAATGAGGGCTGTGTGATCAGCAGCAGTGCATTCTGTGTGAACCTTCGAAGGCCACTGAGACAAGCTGGCTCCCACTCCCCCTTCTCTGGGTCCCCCCAAATGACAAAGGGGGAGAATATCCACCTTCACAGGCCCCTGGGCTGTAGTAAAGCGTGGGGGAGGGAATATCAGGCTGGTTGTTGTTATGTGACAATATCCCCCTCTCTCCAGAATCCTCCCCTGTCCATCTTACAGAATCCCTGCCCTTAAGCTGGCACCACCACCTGAGCCCCAGGCTCCTCCAGAGAAAGACCTGGGCCACCCCAGCTGGTGCAGAGTGGAGTGCCTACTGATGGTTGGTGGTCCTGCAGAAGCTAGCCAGGCCCTGCCTAGGCTGTGTAAACTATTGGCATTTGGAATAATCACAACCCCAGCCTTTTGGACCTCCTAGTATTCACTGTTCTGACTGAGTTTGGTCTCCCTGAGAGCCTTTCCAGAGGCCCCCAGACCCTGACGGGTGGGGCAGGATCCCTGGCAGGCCTGTGGATCTGGGTCCCTGAACACATAGGCCAGACCACCCGGTTCAAATCCCTGTTCTGCCTCTAACTGGCTCTGTTACCTCAGGCAAATGATCTAACCTGTGCCTTAGTTTCCTGGGCTGTAAAATAGGTATGATATTACTGAGTGCCTACTGAGAGCAGACAATGTGCCAACTAAATGCTTTACCCAGATGAGTTTATTAAATAGTAAATGAAGAGCCACACAGTGTTATCCAGGAAAAGTTTGGAGCACAGTGCCTAGGACATTTTAAGCACTAATATATACGCCTGTCCATTAGACAGATGAGAAATGGTGCCCCAAGCACAGGCCAGGCATTGCCCAGAGTGTCAGTAGCAGACCTAGATCTGGACCCCAAGGGTCTGGCCTCCCAGTCCAGCCTCCTCTTTGGAACATCACAGAGGCTTGGGCTTGGGTACAGTACTTGGAGGAGGTGCAGCTGAGACCAGGCCAGCACTCAGGGACTGTCACACTGGCCTGGAATTGTGCCTTGACATACCTGCTTCCTCAGGCCCATGGTGAGCTAAGGAATGGGTGGCTCAGTGCCCAGCACAGCTGTGTTCTGTAATGCCTCATGAATGAGCGAGTGACCCAGGTGTGATGGGGAAGTGAGTGGCCACGGCGCAGGGCCTGATGGCTCAGGGGAGTGAGACTCAGAGATTGAAATCATTTATAAGAACTTCCAGCTGTGGAATTACATGAATGTGACTGAAATGTCAGGAAAAACCCAAGAGGAAGGTCTCTAGTCTTTCATCTCTCCCAGCAAGCTTCTGCTTCTATAAGAAACAGGGCAGGATCTCCTAGCCTGAGTGCGTTCCTCCTCCACCTCCCGCCTTCGGTTGGAGGTCTGGACTTTTCCTGCAGTTTAAAACGGGGCGTACCGAAAAGATCACGCCCGGGGCAGCACAGCCTGGCCTCCGTATCAGCTCTGCCAGGACAGGGAGAGAGCATCCAGTCGCCCGACCTGCGTGTTCTCTCCCCCCACCACCCGGCCTTGCCTAATCCCGTCTCCCAAGTAACTTCAAGTCCAAACTCTCATCCACACACCTCCAACACCACTCCCCGACCCAGTCCCTCCTCCGTGCCCAGCCTTTGTACTACCAGGTCTCATGTCTCTTTTGCTTAAAATCCTTCCAAGGTTCCCTGCACCCCGCTCAGGGCCTCCCAACCCTTTTCACTGCCAGGAATGTGAGGCTGCCAGGACTGGAGGGGAGGGCCCCAGAAGGCTGCAACTGCCCAGGCCAGCCCAGCCACCTTGCATGCTGAGGGGACCAATCCCTGCAACACCTGTGCCCCCGGTGGAAGCTCTAGTCTGTGGGGAAGAAAAGCAAGGCCCAGGCTTCTTGGCTTGGCCTCACTCCCATCAGGTGCCCGAGGGCCCTGGCTGCCAGAAATCATTTCTTTTTTTTTTTTAATTTAATTTTTTTGGCTGGAGGTTTTCCAGGCTACCTAAGGAGTATGAACGCAGGCTGGGATCAGACACACTGGAGGCCCTGCCTGGGGACATTTTCCCGGCAGTAGGTGTGTAGTGTTTAGGGAGTGATGCTCTTCTGGGTCCCTCCCTCTTTCTCTCTGTAATTTCCTCTCCTGCAAAAAGCTCAGCCCAGGCTCAGCCCAATTTGTGTGGACACAGCTGATGTCCGGGTACCTGCCTAGCTCCTCAAGCTGTCCTGACTCAACCAAGGGATTGGAAGTTCCGGACACCAGCTGACTCTACTTCAGCAGACTCTGGGCCCCTGGGCCTTTCACAAGCCTTCCTAGGCCTTAGGCGTTGGCTAGCTTCCTGCCCTTGGAGGCTCCTGAAGGCTCTTCTCCCCCCCATTACCTCTCTAGGTTTTCTACACCAACTGCAGCTGTGTGGTAGGGGGCGGCCCTGTACCTGCGGGCTCCTGCAACTCAGCCTGCAGCCACCTGGTGCTACCCTTCATGCTCCTGGTCAGCCTGGGTGCGGCACTGGCCGGTGCCACCCACACACCCTCCTTCATGCTCATCATAAGGTGAAGGTGGGGCTTAGGTGGGGCTTGGGCAGGGCCAATAGACACCAAGAGGTCCTTAACCACAGGCAGGACAAGGAATTCTGGGGAAGAGTTTGAGGAAGGAGGCCACTTGTGTGTCCTGGTCCCCACCACAGAGTAAGCCCTTACTGGCCTGTCTTCATCCCCATGGCAGCCTGCTGAAGTGAGGCTATCTCCCCAATCCTGCAGATAAGAAAACTGAGGCTCATGGGCGGCACCTGTGGCTCAAATGTGTAGGGCGCTGGCCCCATATGCCGGAGGTGGCGGGCTCAAACCCAGCCCTGGCCAAAAAAATAAAAGAAAACTGAGGCTCAGAGAAGCTCAGGAACTGCCTCAGTCCCATGGCTAGTGTTGGGTGGAATGGTACTGGTGGCCTGGCCCAGAGCCAAGGCATCTACCTGCCCAGAGGAAGGAAGGCCATACCTCAGGCCCTGTCCTGGCCTCCCTGAGAGAGAGCATTATACTGTGAGGAAGAAGTGGAATCTCCACCCCCACTCTTCATGCAATGGATGAGACACAGGAAATGCAGCTGGGAAACAAAACTACGTCAGCCTGGGCCATGATTCCAAATGCTGAGCACTGCTTTGTGGTCCAAGGTCTTTCTAACCTTTGTCCTGAGAGTACCTACTGGACCTGACATATTGTCATTTGAGTCCAAAGTCAGGGTCTTTTGGGGTAGGGAGTGTTTTTCTATTCTCTCTCTCTCGTACAGAAGTATAGGGGTATTTTCACACCAAGAAATCCATTCTGCAGTAGACACACCAATTCATTTCCAACAGCGTTCACCTGAAGATGGTATCAGATCCCACAGGTTGAGGGCTCGGTCCCACAAGGTTGTCCCCCACTCCTGCCAGTCAGGAGTTTGTTTTACCTGTGCTTCTGACCAACTGGCTGTGAGTTAGGTTTCCCTGACTCCTGCCTTGAGTTTGATTAATTTTCTAGAGCAGCTCTTGGAACTCAGGGTAACACCTACTTACATTTATTGGTTTATTATGAAACATATTACAAAGGACTCAGATGAAGAGATGTGTATGGCAAGGCATGTGGGCGGAGCCCCAGGGGCCTCCCCAGGTGCACTGCCTTCCAGGAGCCTCCGTGTGGGGCTCTCCAGAAACTTCCTGACTCAGTCCTTTAGGTTTTTTAATAAAGCTCCATCACGCAGGCATGATTGATTAACTCACTGGCCAATGGCAATCAAACTTTAGCCCCTTTCCTCTCCCCAGAGGTTGGGCTTGGAGCTAAAAGTCCCAACCCTCTCAGCCTCCCTTGGTCCCTCTAGTGACCAGTCCCCATCCTATTAGGGGCTGCCAACGTTCAGTCGCTTCATTAGCACATAAAGGCACTTATCACTTTAAAGGAGGTGCTTGCCAGGCAGACCCAACATATATTTCACAATATCATGGGGACTTCAGAGCAAGATAATTCCACTTTTCCCTTTGCTGGGATTACTTTATTCACTATCTACTTTGTAGGAAATTAGAAAGGGGATGGAGCCCCTCACAAATATTAGAAGACATAAGAGAAAGAGTAGAGGAATCAAATGCTCCGACAGGTGGCCTAAGAGAAGTAGCAACCACGGGCTCTGGGCTGCACAGATTCTGGCTCTGACACCATCAGCCATGGGATTTTGGCCAAGTCATTTAATATAAGTGTCAGTCTCCTTATCTATAAAATGGGGCTAATGATAGATAGACCTAGCTCATAGGGGTGTATGGGCTACAGTATAGAATTACTGAGCCCACAGTAAAGGCCAGCCACTGGTGTTATTTAGGAAGAGCCAGAGGATCCCAGGCTGGGGCATTACAGTGATAGAGGAAGCAGGAGAGAGTGTCTGACAGGCGAAGATCCAGGTCTTGCTAAGCGTAGGAAAAAGAGGAAGATTTGGTGGGACCAGGTATGGGGAGAGAGGGGCAGTGTGCATGAACAAGAACATAGGAGGTCGCACAGGACCCTGATGGTCAGTGGGTGTGCCTAGTGCAAAGGGACCAGGCTCTTCACTGAGGGGAGATGGGTGCAGGTCTGATCTGGGGGGCTCAGAAATGCCCAACTCTCTAGGACTTTCTTTGCTCATCTACACAAGAAACCAGTTTGGTGGTTTGCTGTGTCGGGCATTTCTGAGCCCCCCAGACCAGACCTTTGACAAGGGGAACACTGGTGCTGGGTGGTGAGAGAGAAGGGCATGGTGAGAGCCCCTCCACACCGCTGCATGGGGGCTGGAACCTCCACCCTCATGGTGCCATGTGTCTGCTTGTTAGGGGAGTGAAGAAAGAAGACAAAACTCTGGCCGTGGGCATCCAGTTCATGCTCCTGAGAGTTTTAGGTAAAGAGTCTACTTGGAACCATTGGTGGTGGTGAAGGGGATCCAGATGGCCACTGTGTGCCAGGCCTGGGGGGCATTTGCTTAGGAGGGACCCAGTCCCTCACCTTAGGGCTCTAAAGCACATGGGGCGACAGACCCGACTATCTCTCCAGGAGGCAGTGTGAGTATAGCCTATCAAGAGGCCACTTTGGGTACAGGGGTAGGGGTGGGCTTGAGGGCCAAAGACTTCTGAGCCAAGATCCAGGGGCCCGGATTCCCTAGTTGCACATGCCAGGGAGGGGGTGTGGTGGGAATTTGGCCTCCATTGACCCCTGTGCCCCTCTTTCCCCAGCCTGGATGCCCAGCCCGGTGATCCACGGCAGTGCCATCGACACCACTTGTGTGCACTGGGCCCAACGCTGTGGGCATCGAGCTGTCTGCCGCTACTATGACCACGACTTGCTCCGAAACCGGTGAGGCCTAGGCCAGAGAATGTGGGAAGGGTTCTGGGAATGCTTTCATGGCCCCAGTCCTGGTAGGGTACAAGTTGAGGGGGAGGTCCCATTTAAATCCACCTGCTGGGTGACAGGTGCTGTAGCCAGTGCCCAGGCTCACAAATCCTATAAGCTAGACATCATCTTTCCATTGTATAGATAAGGAAACTGAGAGTTAAAGTTATGTGCCCAAGGTCACACAACAAAAACTGGCAAAGCTGGGCCTTGACCCCAAGCTGTCTGGTTGCAGAGTCTATGCAGGAACTCAGGGCAGCAGCCCACTTGAGAGGGACTAGAGGCTGTGTGCTAGGGAGAAAGTCCTGGGTTCCAGGCCCAGCTCTCTCTCCGCATTATGGGACTTACCTTATCTGGGCTCAGTGTTCCCATCTGTAACATGGGGAACTCAAAGGCACCTATAGGCACCAAGGCCACTGGTCTGGGGTAGATGTGGAGAGGCTGTGCTAGCAGAACTGAGGGCCAGGACCTGGTCACCTCCAACTCTGGGGAGGGCACAATTCCTGTGGGTTTGGACTTGTCTTCCTAGCAAAGGAAAAGTTCTTGAAGGCCTTAGTGTGTTAAACAAAGAGGGGAGAGGGAATATTCTTTTCTAGCAGCTGGAGGGGCAATACAAAGCTGTACTTGTCAGGTCCCCTGAGCCCTCAGAGAGGTTCAGAGAGAAGCAGGGCCAGCATAGGCCACACAGCAGTCCAAACAGGGCAAGAAGGCTGCCCAGAGCTCTGCAAAGCCCCTCCCCCCTTTCCAGGGATGGGTCCCAGTGGAGGTCAGTGTGTCCCCAAGGCATCAATGTCTCCAATTGCACAATGAGTGATACCTGCTGACTCCATTTTGCTCCCATCCCAGGGCCGTCCAAGCCCTGGACTGGGAGCTCCTGAGTTCAAAGGTCCCTTGTTCTTTCCCCAGGTTCATCGGCCTCCAGTTCTTCTTCAAGACAGGCTCCCTGGTCTGCTTCGCCTTTGTTTTGGCCATCCTGAGGCAGCAGAATAAAGAGGCAAAGGCCAAGGGAACCATATGCAGCTCTAGCTTAGAGCAGCAACCGTTGGCATCAGGGCCAGAGAAGAAGACAGAAGATTCCAGAGTGTGAGCAGCTGTTTCAAAAAAGTGCCTGTCACAGTGGCACCTCCTCTGGGCTCTTTGCCCAAGATTCCAAAGGAGCCCCGTGTTGCAATTCTGGCTTCTCCACTAAATGGCTGTGTGACTTCAGGCAAGCCACTCACCTTCTATAGAACTTTCTGTGCTCAGCCACACAAGAAACCAATTTGGTGGTTAGCTGTGTTGGGCATTTCTGAAGCAAGAGGGTCTTCCCCCGTGCTCCCCAAGACAGCCAGCTGAACTGGAACCAGGCTTTCCAGGATGAAAGGACTGCATACCTTTCCTCTCTAGGCTCCAGGAGAGGGAAGTAGACCATAGTAGGCCAAGCTGCCCTCCACATTGGGCCCTAGCCCAGCTATGCCACTCACCTGGAGGACTCTCTCTGAGCCTCAGCCACCTCCTGTCAGGTGGCGATACCCTTGCTAGCTTTCAAGTTTGTTTAGCTTTGACCGTCTGTGTGGTTAGTATAGACTCAGGTCTTCTCCCCAACTCTAGGGAGCTTTCAAGATGTGTCATTTGGCGCCCCCTGGAGGCAAAGCCCTGAGCTGGACTTTGAGGGGAGCCCCTCAGGGAGGAAGGTACTGGCCTCACACTAGGAACATCCAGACTTAAACGGCCCTTCAGGAGGCTAGTGTGGGGCATTGGCTAGGGGGGAGCCTCACCTGTGACTCAGGAAGTCCCAACTCTTGTCCTCAAGGAGCCACAGTTTAGGGTGAGGCCTAGCGGCTGCCTTAGAGGCCCTAGAGTGAGGAGGGAGACTAAGGCCCACATTTGGGTATTTTCAAACTTGAGACCAAACACACACATTGCCAAGATTTCAGACAGGTGACTAGGGGCCACCAAGTCACTGTGACCTTTGTGAACAGATCCCTAATTTCCCCATTTCCTCCCACTTGCCTGGGGCTGTGTAGATAATGTCTCATTCTGTGACACCCAAGTTTTCGGGGATGGCGCCTGGTTCTCTATGTTGCTGGGAGCAGTAAGCCCAGCTCTGCATCATGAGCGATTCTGTAGCTTGCTTAGGTCTGAATGTGACAATCCTTTTCTACGTTAGGGTCTGTCTCGTTTTAGGACCGGTCTTATCTGACCTGCTCATTTCCCTGGGAGGATAAGAGAGTTTCCTGCTCTGCTCCCAGCCTATTCTGCTGCCATCACATCCACCTGGCTGAGACCTGTCAGGAAGCAGCTGACAGGGAGCCATTAACAGCAACTCGCAGAAGGCTGAGCCCAGCCCTGTGCTGGGGCCTGGGAGAGAAATGGGGGTGGGGCACACATGGCTCTGGCCTTCTAGGAGGTCCCAGTCTAGGGCTTTAAGGCTTTCCCACATGGAAGAGAGGAATACAGAAGCTCTAATTTCCTTTTTATTCTACCGATTAATACCTGTAAATATTTAACAAATATCTGAGCCTGTATTTATCAATGTCAAGAATTTCAAAGTCTCCTCTGACTAGGTGAGGCTTTCAGTACATTTCTGCTCCTTCCCCTTCCCTCCTGTTTCCCAGGTTTTGCAGAAATACTTCGGAATTGTAGATACAGCTTATTATTAAATTTGTTTTTCCATAATGTCTCTTCTATTACAAAAATTCTTTCTTTACAAACTGCATTAGAGGTCTGCAACAACCACATTATTTTCAGTAATTTAGATTTAAGCTTTACTGGATTCATTGCTCACCATTATTTCTTGTGTATTACCTCTTTCCATATCTTTATATTATGGTTTAATTTTTATTTGGCTGAGAAACTTCCTCTAGTAATGGTTTAAAAAAATGGGATAAGGTCATGAGGCTTTTTTAGTCCTCACCTGTCCAAACTGTCATTCACATTTTATAGACAAGGAAACCAGCTCAGAAAGGATAAGTGACGTTCCCCAAGATCACGGAGAAAATAACTAGTGAACCCAGAATTGGATCTTGGGGGAACTGAAGCTTATACAATTTGGGAAGCCCTCTTTAAAAAAATACAAAAATAGGTAAGAAAACAAATATGATGAGAAAATAAAACAGATATCTCACACGATCTAGAAAAATAGGATGATATTTTTATTAACTAACATCCTTGCACACATCTAAAACCCCTTTTTTCCCATTGGTGATTAGAGGAACTTCCAGAGACTGGCTTCTGGATCTGCGCATTTCAAACCTCATTTTTCCTGTGGCTTCTATATCGCTCATATAGTTCCTGGGCCAGGAGGCATAAAACACTTCATGATATGACCTCTGCATAGGACACCTCCAAGTCACAACTCTGAGTCGAGTAGAGGGCAGGCATAGCTCTAGAAGCCTTTCTTTACACAGAGATAACTAGCCATAATTTATACACAGAGGTAACTGAGAAACACATAAACACATCCCAGTGAGTCCAAATGAAATCAATTCCCCACAACTCAATTCCATCTTGGTTAGATCTCAGAAGTGCCCATGGCTACTCCATCTAGCTCATATAAAGAAAAATTGGGACACAGAGGAAGTCGGAATGGAAAGAAATAGAAATCTTGATTGTAGAGAAAATGTCTTATCTTTCCAAATTTCAAAAAAAAATGTGAGACTCTGAACACCCAGCTAAGGTCTGTCCCTGTTGGGAGGGGCTGTGGCTCAAGCAACATCCACCTCCTGGTGAGTCTGCCTCGGTGCTGAGCTGAGATCTGAAGGAGAAGATAAGGACCTTGTGTTTACAGCCTCTGGCCTGGCCAGGATGAGAGGACTCAGGAGTCACCACAAGAGAGACACGGGGCTGAGAGCCAAGGAGGGTGGGGCAGGTCAGAGCCAGGCATTCCCTCTCCCCTAATACATGTCAGTCTCCTGTCAAGGAAGAGCTGTGGGCCTTCACATCAGTGAGCTCACTTTCTTCTCACCCTTTACCAGGGAGTTGGGAGAAGGCATTATGTCTCCGGCCCAGATTCTGCTGGTGGTAAAGTCAGCAGAGGAGAGAACTAGACCAGGACTGACATCCCAGTGCCAGTCCTGAGTTGTTTTTCTGCCTGTAGACCCATGCTGGGAAGTCCCAGGGCAGGTAGATGACCTTCAAGAGCAGGGAGCAAGACCAGGGAGGCAGTGTGGTACAGGCAAGTGGGGGAGGTAACAACCACTCTGAGAATTTCATAAAAGACATAGATTTTACATTTAAAAAAATGCATACAGACACATATACACAATTGTGCATATGATTTCAGGAGTTGAAGACCATCCGAAGCCTGGGTGGAGGCCTACGAGCCCAGGAGCCCAGGTCAAAAACCCGTAATGGAGGGAAAAGATCAGAACTGCAGAGTCAACCAGATTTAGGATCAAATCTTGATTCTGCCACTTATTCATTGTATGACCATGGACAAATAATTTAACTTCTCTGCACCCACGTTTTGTTTCCTGTAAAGTGAGACTGATCTTGCCTAGGTCCTATCTCCCAGAAGTTGTGAGGACCAAGTAATATAATATTCTCGCTTACAGGCACTGCACCTGATGATCAGGATTTGTAAATTTCCTTACCTTTCTCCTGTCCCAGAAAGAATTTAATGACCACAGAGAACATTGCGGGGGGAGGGATGGTGATGACAGAGGGAGGCACACCCCCTGCCCTGCTCTGGCCACGGCTCCATTGTCCCCTAATCTTTCCCCTGCTGTCAGCCAGGGCTCAGATGGCCGAGTCTTATCTCTACCCACAGCCAGCTTGGGACAGCTTTTCTCAACTAGATTTACATTTTTATTGATTTTCTTTCTCCCTTCCAGGGCAGTTCCTTCCTTTCTTTTTCCCTGTTTGCTATAGAATGGGCCTACCCTGAGAAAATGGCAGCTCTGGGGCTGGCAAAGAAGTGATGGTTCCAGAATGAGTTCTTTACCCAGCTACCCATCCATCCATCCATTCATTCAGCCACTCACTTGAACAACATATCTTACATGTCTGTTCTGTGCCTTGTGCTGGCACTGCTGGGGACACAACCATGTGTCAGATATAGTGTCTACTGTCAGGCAACTCCCAGTGTTCACAAAGTGACCAATAGTAACAAAAGCATGAGCTGTCATACAGGAGAGGGAAGAGGAAGCCACACACTCTCCCTGGAGCCATCAGGGAAGGTTTCCCAGAGAAGGTAAAAGCAGAGCTGGCCTTAAAAATTGGGCAGGATTTCCCCAAGTGGGGAAGATGGCAATGGGTAGGAGAAACAACAGGATGAGCAAAGATAGTGAGGTATGTCTGAGATAGAGTGACAAGAGCAATGTGGCTGGAGCAGGCCGTGTGCGGGGCCCTCAGAAGAGTGGAGTGCCAAGGCTGGAGAGACCAACAGGGGCCAAGTGTCGAGTTCCAGATCAAGACTTTGGATGCCTTTCTGAAAACAAGGGGGGAGGCCTTGAAGCATTGATAGATGGGTTATTCCATTGATCAGGTATTTTTTATTTTAAGCAGGGAGTGACATGACAAGATTTATATTTTAGAAAGGCTGCTGGCTGCACCATGGAGGCTTTGAGTAGGGAAGGGAAAGGCCAGGAGCTTAGGGAGGAGGCTGGTGCAATAGGCAAGAGAAGCAGAAGGCCTTGAGCCAGGTCAGGAGAGGCATCATAGAAGTGGGACATTTAAGATGACTCTTGAAAGATGAGTAGGAATACACCAGGTGGAGAAGTTGGGAAGCATGTCCAGGCAGAAGAAACTGCACAGATAAAGGCTCAGCATACAGACAGCTTCTGGCAGGCTTGGGAAATTTCCACTAGTTCCGTGGGGCTGGAGAGAGACGGCACAGTGGGGATGAGGCTGAGGAAGTGGGTCAGAACTCTCATTGCCACTCAGTGTCCTCTGTACCCTGAGCCTAGCTCTGGTGGGAATGGAGATGGAGCCCTTACCACAGTACAGGGCTGGCTATATGGAGCTGAGAGCCCTAGGCCAGGTGCTCCTTACTCAAACCTTTCTGTGTTCACAGCACTTTACATTTTACGAAGTCCCTTCATGCTTGATCCTCATGGTTTCCTGGTGAGGAAGGCAGAAAAAGGATTATTATTCCCATGCAATAGATAAAGAAAATGAGGACCAAAAAGGTGTAGAACTTGCCCAAGGTCATTTAAGAACCCAGATATTCCCCTCCTAACACTCCCATGTTGTTTCTAATAAATCAACTTGTCCTTGAATCACATATACAATAGAGGCAGATGCTGACTAATGTGGTTGAAATGAAAAAAGGTGGGGGGATAGAAAACACATCAGAGAATGCCCCCATTTCTGCAACCTTCACTCTGGAGGTGGGATATTCCAGCTGAGAAAACAGAATGAGGTCTTCACTGCTTTGAAATTCAATAGACAGGGGTACCAATCCCAGCTCTGCCATTTATGGGATGTGGGAAGCCACTGTGCTCATCTGAGTCTTGGTTTTCTCACCTGTAAAAGAAAGAAACAAACTTCACCCATCAGACTTGTGAAAATTTAATGTGATCACGTAGCACTATAGTAGTTACCCATTGCTGAGTAATAAATTTTCCCAAAATTTAGCATCTTGAAACAACAAATATTTATTATTTCATGCATTTTCTGAGGATCCAGAACCTACAAGTGGGTTAACTGGGAGATGCCAGCTCAGCATCTCTGATGTATCAGGCAGGGCTGTAGTCATCAGAAGGGTCAGCTGTGGCTGGAGGGTCCTCTTCTAAGCTCACTGTGGTTGTCATCTGGCCTCCATTCCTTGTTGGAAGTTGGCAAAAATATCTGGTTCCTTTTTACATGGGCCTGTACATGAGGTTGCTCATGACAATGCAGCTTCTTTCCCCTAGAATGAATGACTCAAGGAGAATATATGCTACCAAGATGGAAACCATGGTGTCTTTTATAATCTAAGCCTGGTAGTAATATACCATAACTTTTTCCATATTCTTTTGGTCACACAGACTAACTCTGATATAATGTGGGAGGGGGATACCAAAGGGTGTGACTAGCAGAAGGTGAGTCATTGGGACCCATTTGGAAACTGGTTATCACAAGCACCCAGACCAAGCCTGGCACACAATAAGTAATTATTATTAGCTGCTATTACTCTCAGTATGATTGCAGCCTGGCTAGGAAGATAAGATTTGGACATGAAAAGATGAGAATAAATGAATAGTGGAATGCAATTTGAATTAAGCAATGCTCAATTACATAGTAGAAGATAGTGTATAGACAAAGGAGTACAAACCAGTGAAGACTTCCTGGCAGAGGTGGAGCAGAGAGGGGAGGCTGATCCAGACAGAAGAATGAAGGTGAGCATGGTAGGCCACCATTGGTTGCCTTCACACAGCAAATCCCCTCTTCCTCCTTCCAGCAGCAAGGCGGCCAGCCAGAAGGATGATCCAAGCCAGCAATGGAATGCCTTTTATTTCGCCAGTGAGTAGGCATTTGACCAGTGGATGGTTTTTTGGGGAAAGCTTCCCTCATGGATAAGAGAATGGTATGAGAAGAGAAGACCCTTTTTGCTACTGTGCCCTTTCTTCCTGCTGGAGAGGACATGGTGCTTGATGCCACTCAGTCATCTTGCTATCATAGACTCGGAGATGTCTGGGTTGCCAGAGATACTGCTAAGTTAGAAGACCGATCCTGGTACCACCTTCATCTGACCTCCTTGTTAAGGAAACAAAAGGTTTAAGCTACTCTAAAGTAAGTGACCTCTTCCTTGCGTCCTAAATGATTTATTAGTTCTCTCTGAGGTTATTTCCTTTTATCAAGGAATATAGAGGAAAGATTGGAATGGCAAAGGGCCCCGGGCTGGGTGGCAGGAACCCTTGATCTAATCTAAGCTCTGCCTGAGTTGTTCTATGATCTTTGTCCCTGACCCTCTGGTCCTCCAATAAATGCAGCTAATATTTATTGACTGTCCACTGTGTGCCAAGCACTCAGCTAAGAGCTTCCCTTGCATTATCTGGTTCAATCTTCACAATAACTCTGTTCTGTTGGTATTATTATTCTCTTTACTTTAGGGATAAGGAGATTGAGGCCCAGAGAATGAGGTAATATGCCTCATTCAAAAGTTATACAACAAGGTACTGCTGGATCTCTAGATTCGAAATTCAGCTTTGTCTCTCTCCAAATTCTAGACTCCTGACCATAATGCCTAGCCATGAAAGGAAGTCTTTGGACAAGGTGACCTCTAAGGGCCTCTTCAGCTCTAATATTCTTTGATTTGCTGTCCCATTTCTAGCTATATAATCAACAAACCAGCTTAGCTTAGAGAAGAAAGAAATAAGGACTGTCTTTAGCCATCCAAAAGCTGTCATGTGACTGGGAGATTAGACTTGCTCAGCATAGCTCAGGGGACATGAACTGGACCAGGGTGGGAGCACTACAGAGAGACAGAGTGAAACTTATATAAGGGAGAACCTTCTAGCTGCCATTGGCAGGGAGTAGAGCTATGCCAAGATGTAATGACTTCACTGCAGTGAAGGTCACACAAGGCTGTGTTTGATAAACTTTTGTCAGAAGCACTACATTAAGACTTATGGTAGGAATTAAATGGGATAACATATAAGAATATTCCTGGTTCAGGCTTGGTGCCTGTGGCTCAACGGGCTAAGGCGCCGGCCACATACACCTGAGCTGGCGGGTTCGAATCCAGCCTGGGCCCGCCAAATGACAATGACGGCTGCAACCTAAAAATGGTCAGGCGTTGTGGCAGGCACCTGTAGTCCCAGCTACTTGGGAGGCGGAGGCAAGAGACTTGCTTGAGCCCAGGAATTGGAGGTCGCTGTGAGCTGTGATGCTACGGCACTCTATCCAGGGTGAAAGCTTGAGGCTCTGTCTAAAAAAAAAAAAAAAAAAAAAAGAATATTCCTGGTTCAGCGCCTGTAGCTCAGTGAGTAGGGCGCCAGCCACACATACCGAGGCTGGTGGGTTTGAGCCCGGCCTGGGCCTGCTAAACAAAAATGACAACTGCAACAAAAAATAGCTGGGCGTTGTAGTGGGCACCGGTAGTCCCAGCTACTCAGGAGGCTGAGGCAAGTGAATCCCTTAAGCCCAAGAGTTTGAGGTTGCTGTGAGCTGGGATGTCACAGCACTCTACCCAGGGTGACATAGTGAGACTCTGTCTCAAAAAAAAAAAAAAAAAAAAAAAGAATATTCCCAGCACTATAACTGGTACAATAAAGGGGATCAATAAACTGTTGTGTGTGTTTTTTTCCTTTTTAACACTGAGATTCTTGGATTTTAAGATGATATAATATGGATTTTTGGCTCTTTGGCTCTAACATTCTACTGTTCTATACTCTCTGTGGCTCTGCCCTGCTAAGATGGCTATGGTTTTCACACTCTTGACTTTCCATAATTGTGTGGCTCTACAATCTGAGCAATCTATGATTTCATAATTTAATAGTCTGTAGCTTTAACAATTCAAGATTCAATAAAGTATCTCTCACTAGTTCCAGAAACAAGGGCGTCATTCCTAATGCTGTGCTTCAGCGGCCTGGGAACAGGTTGGGTTACTCCCTCTGCCCACCTTATCATTCTAACATCATCCCCCCAACCCAGCCTCAGACTCTCCATTCCAATCAACTACCCTGCCTGATCCCTACCCCAACCACACCTGCTACCTACCGACCAACTAAGTGGATTCATTCACTCTACCTGTTGGTGATTGTTCATTAAACAAGAGCTTTACTATGACCTGGCTGTTACCTATTTCAAAAGGTATATAAAGGAATGAGAAGACATGGTCACAGTTTCAAGGGGCCTAATATCTAGCTTTTCTTTAAATCCAACTCAAATTCACCTCTACCAGGAAGCTTTCCACTAAATATCTAACACCAATAACCGTAATCTGAGTCTGAAATGTGACTATCTGAGCTCTTTGGTTGGTTACTGTGCACACTGTAACTTATGTGACTATTTTATCTCCCTGAGTATATGTGAGATTGCCCTCTGAATTACGAGTATGTCTCCTCAACCAGACTGGCTAGTTTTCCAGAGGAAGTCTGTGTCTTCTCCATCAGACTGGAGGCTCCATGGAGATAGGGGCCATGCTTCCCTTACATCGTACTTGAGTCATAGTTAGAGGTAATGATCCTCTATCAGATCCATAAATTCCCAGAGGCAAGTTTATGTCTGTGTCATTGGACTGAGAATTTCATAAAGCAGAAGCTACATTAACCCACAAGACGCAGAAGTCCCCAGGGCCAAGAACTGTCTCTCTACCCTCAGGCCTGGGGCTTCTCTCTGGCAGCAAGGAGTCTAGGGTTTTCCTCTCTCTGTGTATTCTCTCAGTCCCAGCCTAGGACTCTGACCATAAAAAGTGATATTTTTCCTACCTTTTTACAGACAAAAACTGGAAAAGGGAAGACTCGGGAGGCAGAGTAGGCACTTGAGCCCCTCCCAACATATCCAGACCTTCCCTTGGTCTATCCTGGGCCCTCTCTGCTGTCTCTCGGCCAGGAGTGGGTCTCTCCCAACTCCTCCTAGCAACTCAGAGCAGTAAGTGAAGATGTCAGCACCTTGGACAGCGCCCAACCCATTACAGGACGTGGAGCCAGCGGAAGCAAAGCTCTCCAACTCCCTCAGCCTCTGGGTGATGGATTTCCTCGTTTCTCAATTTGATTAAAGCCCAGTAGATAACCAGAGCGCCTTGTTCCTTTCTCTTCTCCCTTCCTGATGAACATAATTAACTCTGTCAGGCTGGGAATACTTGCTCCTAAATACTGCCTGCCCAGCCCCCACCCAGACATGAATCAGTAGCACACAGCCAGAACACTGGAAGACTCATATGTTTCTTCCTGGGGGATGGAGGTGGGAGAGGAGGCTCTCCCTGAGACATACAGAGGCAAATGAAAACTGAAATGTGGTAGTTAGATAAAGAAACCCCTAAACTAGAAGTCAGGAAATTCGGAATTTAGTCCTGGCTTTGCCACTAATGTACATACTGTCTAGAGCAAGTCATGTAAACCTTCTTTCTGAGCCTGTTTTTCCCTTTGCAAGAAGAGGATATTGGCACAAACAATCTCAAATGCTGTGTTCAGTGATAATAATCTATGGAGGGAAATGTTTGCAACAGAGAGGGAAAGGAACTTGCTTAAGGTCACACAGCAAGTTTATGCCAAAGCTAGGCTTGAATTCATAGCTCTGGGTTTCTATTGTAATGTTATTGCCCCGTATAGAACTTACTTCATCCACATCACAGACTTTCTTGCCTAGGGATGGAGGCTGAGAAACTTAAAAGCAGATTGTGTTAAATGTGAAAATAACATTTAAGATATGTGGAAATGCTGATATATCAGAAGAGAAGGGAGAGCATGTCATGAATAATTAAGGTTAGAGAAAAAGGACTATCTGACACAGACAGGAATTCAACCCCAAACTCAGAGAAGCCTTGTAAGATTTTCTTACTTGCTCCGGGCCATTCAATAAGTCAACTATAGAATCTTCTTTAAGAGAAAGAGTGGACTCTTATCATGCTCAAGTGTTGGGGATGCCCCTGTCAGAGAAGGGGAGAATGGACAATACCAATCACCAAATATGTATTAGGTTTCTAAATTGTGCCCAGCTCTCTACCAGGCACTTTGGCAGAGTTATAAAGAATAAGACTTGAATCTTCTCTCTAGGCACCGTATCTTTGATGTGCTGCTTCTCCTATGTGGAATTATTTCCAATGCACCTATGGTGGTCCAAATACACTGTTCAATCAAGGCTCAAACCAAATGCCTCCCCTGCCAGGAAGGCATCCATAACCTCATTCAGAAACCACTTCTTATTTCTCTGAATCTCCAAAACATTTTCTTTGTTCCTGTGTTATAGTATTTAACAGTATATTCCTTATCTACTGCTATCCTCTCCTCTAAGAAGGGGCGGAGAGAGAGACTTTAGTTTTGAATCTCTCAGAATACTCGACACAGATTTGACATGCTCGGTAAGCATGGATGGATGGATGAATGGATACAGATGTATGGGTGACTGGAAGGTCGGGTAGATGAAGAGATGGGTGTGTGGACGGGTGAGTTGACATATTAATAGGAGATTAGTGGGTGAATGGATGGATGGACAGAGAGAGAAGTACATGGTTGGATAGGAGGATGGTAAAGGTATGAAAAGTTGGCCAGATACAGTGGCTCAAGCTTGTAATCCTAACACTGTGGGAGGCTGAGGCAGGACGATCCCTCAAGCTCAGGAGTTCAAGACCAGCCTAAGCAAGAGTGACGCCCCCATATCTACTAAAAATAGAAAAATTAGCCAGGCATTGTGGCAGGTGCCTGTTGTCCCAGCTAATTGGAAGGCTGAGACAGAAGAATTGCTTGAACCCAGGAGTTTGAAGCTATTGTGAGCTAGGCTGACATCAAGGCACTCTACCCTTGTCAAGCCTGGGCAAAAGAGTGAGACTTTGTCTCAAAAAAGAAGAAAAAGAAAATGTATAAAAAGTAAATGGATTGTTAAATGGATGGGTTGATGGACGGGTGAATAAGTGCATGAGTGAATCTATGAACACATGAATAGAAAGGTATTAGGTGGACAATGGAGCTGGTTAAGTGGATGAAAATATAGTTGGATAGCTATGTGGGTAATTGCACTATTGAATGGAAAGATAAATGTCAGGGTAGGTACAGAGAATTACAGGGGGAAAAATGGAGATGTTCCTAACATCACAAAGGTCTTTTTCATGGAGTCTTCCCATTGCTAATGGCTGAAAAATTACTCTGCAGGTTAGCTGTGCTTAAGCTGAATCAAAAGTGTGCTAAGGCCCCAAAAGATCTCAGTTTATTTCAGGCTATATCAATAACAACATCAAAAAGAAAGATGGTCCTGTCCTACCCTGAGCTGTTCACACTGCCCTGGAGTCTGTGTTCTGTAGTCTGTACATCTGAAGGGATGATGATATCCATAGCTTGTGCACTGCTATGGTTTGAATATTTCCTCCAAAGTTCATGTGTTGAAAGTGTAATCCCCAAGGCAACAACATTAAGAAGCAGGACCTTTAAAAGGTGATTAGGTCATGAGGGTTCTGCCCCCATGAATAGATTAATGCTGTTATTGCAGGAGTGGGTTCATCATCTCCAGAATGGGTTTGCTATAAAAGCATGTCCTCTTCTGCATTCTCTCTCTCTCTCTCCCCCCCTCTCCCTCCTTCCCTCCCTCCCTCCCTCCCCTCCCTTGCCCTTTTGTCTTCTGCCATGGAATGACACAGCATGAAGATCATCACCAGATGTGGGGCCCTTGATCTCAGATCTCTTAGTCTACAGAAATGTACAAAATAAATCCTTCTTCTTTATAAACACCCAGTTTCAGGCATTCTGTTACAGTAGCACAAATGAACTCAAAGACATGCACAGAGAAACAGTAAGGGGCAATATGCAGAGTCTACCAAAAGGCCAACTTGGAGGTGACAATCCCACATCCCAGGATCTGGCTGGATGTCCTGAAGCATGCCCTATGGCTTCAGTGGCAGAGCTGGGTCTCAGGAGGAAGTCACAGGGCTGGTGTCCCAGCCACACATGAGAAAGGACTTTCTCCCAGGTGGAGTCATCACCCAAGGGAAGGGCTATTCTCCTCTGGGAGTGAGCTCCCCATTCTCAGCATATCCAAGCACAGTCTGGATATCCTTTATAAGGAAAGAGACTTGTGTGGAAAGTAAATTAAGGTCTCTTCCCACCCTAAGCTTAAATCATCTGTTCATCTCTTCATTCCTCAACAAATCAGGTTTATCCGTATCTTGTTCCCAGGCTGGAATCCAAGGAACTTCTGTCCAGAGCTGAGGGTTTGAGAGATCTTAGAGACATATAGGGTCTTTGAACCCTCAACTTTCTCTACATGTAGGATGGGGGTTTGAGGAATGAGTAATTGCTGAATATGCCCTTTCATAGACTGGGGAGGAGGAGGATCAGAGCTGCTCAGAGCCAATCCATGACCCAGATTCCCTGTAATAAATGAGCCTACATCACTGATGTGTTGGCTTGTGATCAATGCCATCTCCCCAACCCGGCCCCACTCCCTGGTATGAGAAGATTAAATCAATTAAGAGGAGGAGGAGATCGGGCTGGCACTGGTTGGGGATAGCAGATAATTCACTTACGTAACAGGGGATTGAGATTTGGACTTGGCCCTTGAGTAGTGGGGGTGGATCCCAGACCCTGGGCCTTGGGAGAGGGACTCCAGGATTTGAGAGTGAATACAGAAGGAGCAAGGGGCCCAGGTGAGGAGGCAGTGGTGACTGCAGGACTATCTTCCATCTTCTTGCTGACAACTAACCCCCTGTTCTCTTGGATCTCTTCCCTGTTCTCTCTTTGGAAGAGATCCAAATTGAAAAATCACTATCCCTTCCCCAAAGGGTGTCACAGTCACCAGTATCATTCAACAATGCAAATCTTAACCAAGGCCCTCTCCTTAGCCTGGCATTCAAGGCCCTGCTAGCTATCCAGCTGCACCTTCAGCCTCTAAGTGGTGGGTGTTGGTAGAGAGGAAACTACTATATCCTGCCACTCCCTCTGTGCCAGGTATCAGCTAGGCACTGGAGGTACAGGAAGAGACAGGTCCAGTTCCTTCAGAAGCACTGTCTAATGGAGAGACACATACCCAAAACACTCTGTGCCAACTGGCATAACAGAGTTCTGTATGGGTAGGGCATGGAGGGAGCCACACCCGAGGAAGGCCTCCAAGGCAGGGCCAGTTGCGGAAGGCTCCCCAGAGGAGGCAGCCCTTGCACTCTGAGCCTTATAGGAAGGATGGATTAGTGGGAGTTCATCGGCCTGACCTGGTTGAGGGAGGAGCGAACAGTGTGTACAACGGCATGGTGGGTGAGACAGCTTGGCACACATTCAGGGATTATGGACAGTTCTTGTGGATAGAGCACAAAGCATGAGGCAGGGATGAGGGAGACAAGGCAGGAGAGGTAGATGGGTCCAGGCATCTCTTTGATGGCATGCCAAAAGACTGCAGCAAGGATCCCAGAGTCAGATCAAGTCACACTTCCTGAGCACAGACAGCACGCCAGGCCCTGTGCTGGAACTGGGTGAGGCGGCAGTGGGAAGACAGAGATCTGTCTGTCTCCCCAGACACTGCCCCACCCTCAGGAGTTCTAGGAAAGCACACAAATATTTCCCCTCTCCAAGCTGGGATTGGAGTGTTTCTAGAGCTCCAGTGGTCACACAGGCCTGTCTGGAGCTCTTGCTTGAGAACTAAGATATCCATACAAGTAGTTTTACTAAAGACCCTATATGTCATCAATGTGGAGCCAACCTCTAGAGCCTGTTCCTGACACTTAACTGGCCTATCTTATTGTAAGCAAGGGTTCCATGAACAAATACACACAGATGAGAGAGAGGGGATGAACTGTATCCTGGGGATGGGGAAGGCATGGACTTGGAGGTATTTAGAGAGAGACTCACCGGAATTGAATGGCTTCCAGGGAAGAGAGAACATGGGAAGGGTCTTAGATGGCACTCAGAATTCTGTCTTAGGCAGCGCCACCCTCTGGGAAACACAGGTGGATTCAAGGTCAGAAAGGGAAAATGAGTTGCAACTCTTTCAGATTGCTCAAATCACAGGATTCATCAAGTGGGAACCCAAGAGCCTTAGGAATTTAAGAGGACCACCACACAAGTGCCTGCCCTGTGGGAGCTTTCTTCATTATATGGAAACCCTCTTTCTATTCCCTCCCTCCCTTGTTCCCTTTCCTTCTTCATTATTTCCTCAGCAACTCTCTCTAAGTACCTTCTCTTCCCAGGCTGGCTCAGGGCCAAGCAGGGAGGCACGGACCTGAGGGTTATACTGTTCTTTCTCCAGAAGGCCTGTCCTAAACTTGACACTTCTAGCAAAGACAGGACTTTCCTGCATGAAAACTTGGGCTGGGAATTGAAGTTAGTGCTTCAAATATATTCTACAGCGAAAAAGATTTAAGAGCTAACTTTTGTTGTTGCAAGCAACAGAAACAGACTCAGGCTAAACCAACTTATTGGCAGTTACATCAGTCAGCTCAGAATGGATGAGAAAGCTGGAGAACCAAATATGGGCAATTGGATTCATAGCCAAGTTTATGTTATAGGAACAGCTGGCCCCAATGCCTCCACCAACATGCCCTTGACATCTGAACATCACCCAAACTGATGCATGATACAAGCACAAATGAATTCTAGTGAAGCTGCTTCCCAGCCTAATTCTCCCTTCAAAAGCTGAGACAGGCACCCAGTTGGCCAAACTGCCAAGGGGTAGAATGGAAGCAACCTGGACACCTTCAACTTTGAAGTGGGAAGTGGGGTCCTAGTTTCTTCAACAACTCATCTAGCAGGAGATTTACTCAAAATACAAAGTAATGGTTTACTCCTGTGCAGTAAAAAAATGTGACAAATGTCCACTACTTTTATTGAGGACCCACTAGGTGCTGGACACATTACCAGGAGTTTTATATATACAAATTTCCAATGAAACTCTATAAACTAGATTAGAATTAATCCCATTTTATAGCTAAGGAAACTTAGGATAATAGATGTGAAATAACGTTCCCAAAGTCACTCAGCTGGTAAGTGATGGAGCTAGGACTCAAACACAGGTGGGCATTTTGTTGTTGTTGTTAATCAATACTTTATACTGCCTCCCAGATTGTGAACACAAAAAAAGCACTTGTACATATTAAAAGAAAGAGTACAGCTCGGCGCCTGTGGCTCAACGGGCTAAGGCGCCAGCCATGTACACCTGAGCTGGCGGGTTCAAATCCAGCCCGGGCCCACCAAACAACAATGACGGCTGCAACCAA
>CAUYRH010154691.1:0-20265 GCA_963574655.1 Perodicticus potto
GACTCTGTGCCTTATGACACCACTTCATCATTTTCAGGTATCCCTATAAGGTGAATATTGGTTTTCTTTGAGTTATCCCAGAGTTGTCTGAGAGAATGATCCATTTTTGCCTTCCATTTCTCTTCCTCTTTGGAAGTTTGAGAGTGTTTGAAAGCTTTGTCTTCCATGTCAGAAATCCTTTTTTCTACTTGCTCCATTCTGTTACTGAGGGATTCTACTGTATTTCTCAGATCTTTGAGAGCTGCAACTTCTTGTCTCAATGTGTCAAAATCTTTGGTCATTTTGTCTTTGAATTCGTTCAGTTCTTGAGACATCTTTTGGGTCATCTTTTGGATTACTGCTTGAAATTCTAATTCCATCTTTTCCTCTATTCCGCTGATCTCATTTGCTATCCAGACTCTGAATGCAATTTCTGACATATCAGCCATTTGCTTATGCAAGGGATCTTGTGCTGTATCTACCTTGTCATTCCTTGGGGGAGTTGATCTACTCTGATTATTCATATTGCCAGAGTTTTTCTGTAGATTCCTCCTCATGATTATTTTTCACTATTGCCTATGACTGTCCTCACAGTTGGGTAGGTGTCTCTCCCAGATCAGCCCCCAGCAGGATCACTCTGTTGTTGCTGGATCTTTGTAGGGAGTGACCCTGTGTAGCTCCTCTAGGACTGCCCCATCCAGGGAGTTCTGGCTGCGGGAGCAGCTCTGGAGTGTGGTATGCCCAGATCAAACAGCAGAGCATGGGATGGGGCACCCAGGGGCCTTTGCAAAAGGAGCCTGTGCCTCCAGCAGTCTCTGGCTGGGAGGAGGGCACCAGAGAGAGGGCACAGGTTGTGTAACCTCCCGAGTCCCTGGCCAGATGGGCGGAGCTGGTGCGGAGGCAGAGAGGGTAGGGGAGGAGGCCGGTTGTGTGGCTCCCAGAGTTCCTGGCCTGGGCAGTCAGGCGGAGGCCTGGCCATTTCCTGGAGGAGTCCCTGACCGGCAGCAGTGGGCAGCAGGCGGAGGCCCAGTGTGGGGGTCCCAGTGGAGTCCCTGACCACAGCAAGCCAAGTGGTGAGCCGAGGCCTGGCAGAGTCCCTGGCTGCTGCAAGCAGAGGGCTGAGTCCCAGAGGGTGCAGATCTGAGCCACGCGGGGTTCCAGCAGTCGGCAGGCTGAGGCTGGGCAGGGCACAGATTAGGCCTCTGGGAGTCCCAGTGTACTTTCTGGCTGCTGGTGGTGGCAGGCTGCCAATCAGGGCTGCACAGGAGTCCTAGCAGAGTTCCTGGTCACTGCTGGCTGTGGGCCAAGGCCCAGCAGGTTGCCAATCGGCCAAGTGGTGGTCCCAGTGGAGTGGAGTGGAGTTCCTGGCCACTGTGGGCAGCGGGCCTGGGGCACGGATAGGAGCCCGGAGTGGGTCCTAGCAGGTGGCAGGCCAAGACTGGGATGGGCACAGATTGGCACTGCGGGAGTCCTGGCAGACTTCCTGGCCACTGCTGGCTGTGAGCTAAGGCCCAGCGGGTGCAAATCAGGGCACACAGGAGTCCCGGCAGAGTTCCTGGCCTGGCTAGCTGAGGCCTTGTTGAGGCATGGATCGGAACCACTTGGGTGTCCCAGCAGCGTCCTTCTCCTGGGATCTGGCTGGGCCTCAGTGGGGCCATGGAGTCTCTTACCTGGTGGGCTGCCTGGTCCAGCAGATAGGGAGGGTTGGTGTTGCTCAAGTCCTCCTCCCTCAGTTTCAGCTGAGGTCAGGCTTCTGGTGCGTCAGGTAAGGGGGGAAGGGTGTCCTGGATGTTTAGAATGGTGGAAAACTTTAGTTCAGGTTTTCTGCCCAAAGCTCAGTTTCTTGAAGTCTCAGCTTGCCTCAGAGGTGACCTGCAGTTATCACTTCTCTCTCTCTCAGCTGGGCTCCCAGTCTTTAGCTCAATTGGGCAGTGTCTGGAGTTTATCTTTCCTTTTGGACAGGAGCCTCTGTCAGAAGCTGCTTCCAGTCAGCCATCTTGGCCCTCCCTCGCATAACTTGTTTTTGTATACATTAAGTTATAAGTGTGCCCTTTACCCAGATGGGAGCACTGTACCCATTGGGTGAGAATTTACGCATCCTCTCCCCCATCCTCTCCCCATCCTCTCCCCCACCTGTTTGATTTTCATTGAGTTTACTTCCATATATGCACATAAGCATTGATCAATTAGTCCAATTTAGTATTGAGTACTTCTTTGTTTTTCCATTCTTGTGACAATTGACTTAGGGGAATAGTCTCTAGTTACAGCCAGGTTGTCATAAAAGATATAAGATCACTATTTTTTATGGCTGAATAGTACTCCATGGTATACATATAAGATCACATTTTTATTAATCCATTTATGTATTGGTGGGCACTTGAGTTGTTTCCATGTTTTTGTGATTGTGAATTGTGCTGCCATAAATATTCAAGTGCAAGTGCCTTTTTCACCAAATGACTTTTTTTCCCTTTGGGTAAATACCTAAGAGCAGGATTCCTGGATCAAATGGTACATCTATTTAGGTTCTTTGAGGAATCTCCACACCACTTTGCATAGAAGTTTAACTAGTTTGCAATCCCATGAACAGTGTATGAGAATTCCTTTCTCTCCTCATCCACACCAGCATCTGTTGTTTTAGGACTTTTTTGATAAAAGCCATTCTTACTGGAGTTAGGTTATTTCTCACTGTGGTTTTGATTTGCATTTTCAGATGGTTAGAAATGTTAAGCAGTTTTTCTTGAGTTTTTTGGCATTAGTATGTCTTTAATTTGAAAATTTTTTGTTCATGTGTTTTGCCTGGATTCTTTGGTGGTTTCTTGCTGATTTGCTTAAGTTCTTTGTAGATTCTGATTATCAGCCCTTTATCAGACATATAGCATAGGTATATTTTCTCCCACTCTGTGAGTCATTCATTTGCTCTATTGCTTGTGCCCTTGGCTGTGCAGAAACTTTTTAATTAGATCAGGTCCCATGTATTTATTTTTGCTGCTGCTATGATTACTTTTGGGGTCTTCTTCATTAGGTTTGGGGTTTTGATTTTAGTTTAAATTGATATTCATTTTTTCCCCTAAATAAAATAAACTTTCACTTCCTAAGTCTTCTGTACCATGTGGTGTTCCTCAGAGATGGTGGAGGAGAAACATGTGAGAATCCAGGATATCTGGCTCCTTGCTACCTGCCCTCGGATATGTCACAAAGGACTATTTTTAGATAAGCCACAGTTTAGATAGGATTAGGTGGCTCAGAGAAGTGCTTTCCAAACTTTAATAAGTGTACAAGCCACTCGGAATCAGGAAATGTGCAGATTCCAATTCAGCAGGGCTGCCTTAGGACTGAAAACCTACATTTCTAACAAGTTCCCAGGCCTCGCCAATGTCCACCAATTATACTTAGAGTAGAAAGAACTAAGAGGACCTCTGTCTAGTGGTAGCAAAAGGAAGAGAAGAAGCTGTATAGTTTCTAAAATCTCTTCCAGACTATTTAGAACAAATCTGCTTTCCTTAGTTCCCAAACAAAATTCCCCCCACCAAAAAAAGTGAAGGAAAGTTTCTATCTAAAATCCTTCACATGTGTTTCCAAGTATGAAGAGATCTGATGCTTTTTGCCAACATAAAGCTAATTAAATTTCTAGCTCCAGTGCAATTATTTTTACTTAAAAGTCATATAAATAGTTAATAGGATCTATTTTGTATTTAAAAAATATGTATCATCGTGTGTACTTCTGTATTTTTTCATGTCAGCTTTAACCCGTAAGATTTTAAACTTTAAGGGAAAGATTGTAAGTATCCAACTTAGAACCATAGAAATACCAAACCCAGAGCCAAGAAGATACCAAGGGATCCACTAGTTCTGTGTTGCCCAAGAAAGGCATGGCTGCCTCTAGGGCAGCGGTTCTCAGCCTTTCCTAATGCCACGACCCTTTAATACAGTTTTGGTGGGTCACGACCCACAGGTTGAGAACCACTGCTCTAGGGTTAAGTGAGATGATTTTAGATGGAACATGAACAAACCTTTTTTCAAGTTTGATAGTCATGTATGTATTTTAATACATAAAATATATGTTATATGTTAAGGAATGCTACAGATTTTTAGGAAAAGCTACCATATCTTGTTCAGGGTAATAATAATATTATAGCTCATGCATGTAGCAAAAATTGTGAAAGTTATTTGTAAATAACTGAGACTTGGGGAATAGTATTTAATCTACCACTATAACTCACAATTGAAGAAACTGAAACTCAGAAATAGCACTATGTTTCAGAGAATTTAAGAAGCTATGGATCATAAGATATGTCTTAATTTCAGAGATTCTGAAATATGACATTTCAAGAATAAACAAAATATGGATGACTGATTACTAAAAATCAAATATCTGTGATTCAAAGTGTTTAAAGAATAATATCTTCCCAGAGAAGCATTTCTATTTAATAGGCGATAAAGCATTGACCTAAAGGAATAACATTCTTAGGATAGAATTTCAGGTACTACCTATGGTCAGTGGGTAGGCACAGTAGTTTTGGGGAAGAACCCTTCCAAAGTCCCCTGAAACCATTGATGTAGAAGATAACCTATTCTCACTTCTGTGTCCTATAATCAAATATCACCAGGAACACATCTGCAAGTGAACAAGTTGGGTTTATTACCAGTTGCAAGGAGGGAGAGCTGTGTATTAAGAGGTGTCAAAAAAGGACTGAAAGCAGGATTTGGCTTGTATCATGTGATTTTGGAAAGGGTTTGAGGAAGCTGGGTCTTGATCTGGAAAGATGTTGACAGGAAGCAAAGGAAATTCCACTTGACCTCTTAATAACTCTTATCTAGAGGGTAAGAGAAATGATAGTAAACTAAAGTTCAGATTGGTAAGGAAGCAACATTCACTCCTATGGTTACTGAATGAAGAGGGTCCAACTGCCTGTCACTGTCAGCCAATATGCATGGACAGGGATAGATCTACCAAACTTTGTCAGAGGCCAGCAATTCTGGAGAACAGTGAGAGTCACCTCTCCAAGACTGTACTATTCTTCCACTTCCAAAATCACAGTTTTATACATAATGGTTCAAAGCAAAGACCACATTAACTCTTACTTTTAATAATAAACAGCACAACTCAGTGGCAACCTATTACAACATTTCCAATTCCAAAGTTAACTTCCTAAACTATTCAAGATGAGCATTTTTAATGTGGGGAGCTAAATTTACAAATAATGAGCATGGGAGACAGGACATAAAGGTCATTTAGACCCTAAACTGACCAGACCAGCTGTGTCACATTGGCCCTAGTCTGACTTACTCCACCTTATTTTTGCCACATGTGTGCACATAATTACCTAGGGCAAGAGAATGTTTATAGTTTGTACAAAGTTCATGTTTTTCTCCATGTTCAGACATCATAAGAGAGTAGCCCCATCTTTGTCTTGAGCCATCAGGATCATGGAGTAGCCCTATCCGATGTTAGTGTTCTGTGAAATTGTTTTTGCTCAATGGGAGAACAAGACCTAGCTGTGGTGCCAGTAAACTCTGATGTCCAGGCCGCCTTTCTTCCTCTCACCTTCTGGTGTGGCTTTTTCCTGAACCATCTTGCTCCACTTTCAGACAAAATGCCAGAAGCTCGCTGTCAGCAAGTTAAGCATTTTGCATAATGCTGATGAATGTAAAACTCAATCTTGGACTCTGTGATGGAGGATGCCTTTATTTAAGTCTGAAATTAATTGCCCAGCGGTTTCATCTCTTTGAGAGAACAGGTCTTCAGCCATCCATGACAATCAACAATCTATTGCAGCAAAGGTAATAACCATTGTGCTCATCAGTTAATCCTTCTGTAGCTGTCTCTCTCTCACACACACACACTCTTGTTTTTTACAAAGAGTAAGAGCGACAAAGAGTAATCAGTCTACTGAGACTTCCCTGGAATCTCTGTACCAGGTCAATGGCATTTACTGCTGGTGGCAGAGAAAGAAAAGCATCTCAGAAACAGAACTCTCTCAAGGCCTCTTATGCCAACGATCACCACCTCTCCAATGCTAGAGACACCATTAACTAGAGAAAAGTAGGAGGGAATCAAGGTAGATAGGAGCTGAGGGTAGAGGGCTTCTTTGGGGAGTTATAAAAATATTCCAGAATTAGATAATGGTGATGGTTGCACAACCCTGTGAATATACTAAAAACCACTGAATTGTATACTCGAAAAGGTGAATTTTGGGGTAGTTGAATTATATCTCAAATTTTAAAATTTTATTAAGGAATTAAATAACAAAGGAGGTCAAATAAAACTTTAGAGAGACTTCTCTTATTGGTCATTGTTGGATTTCCTTCTGATTTTTGTCCCCTAAATTGTGGGGTTTTCAAGTTCATCAGTAATATGGTGTTTGGTATGATTGATTTGCTTTGTCACAGAGTTACTAATAGTAATCAGAGCTTTCCTGTGTGTATTAAAGTAACTGAAGCAGGGCAGGAGGTTATAGTCTGTCTGCAATAGGAATCTTCATTTTTAAGCCATCAGCAAGTTGTCTTTCGACGAGAATTTGTATCCCTCTTTTAAGGGATAGCCATTCCAAAGAAAGTCTAAATCAGCCATTTTGTTAGCCATTCCAAAGAAAGTCTAAATCAGAAGAACCTATACCAGTAGTTTCTAAAAGGATTTCTTGGAAACATACCCCAATTAAGAATAAGAATTATAATAGAAAGGTAGGAGAAAGTGTGTCATCCTGCACAGATTTACAACATGGACAAGAATCTGCCCACCAAAGAACTTCAAGTTCAGTGTTACAGCTGAGCATCTTTTTTACATCATCTGGATAAATGGGCTGGCTGCATTTTGTTTTTTTAGTGTATTGTTTGCTTGTGCTGATTCCACAAAAGTGGGAATTAAGACCCTGAGCTTGGAAACAATAAAAAGATACTTTTATTCCTTATTTAAGGAAAAAACTCCTCTCAGAGAGGGACCTGATCTTTCCTTGACTTCCAGACAGTATCTGTGTCAGCACAGAGGAACGGCTGCGGCCAGGCAGTATAATACTAGGTAGCATTCTCGTGCAGAAAAGAGCGCTCAAGTAATTGCAAGCTTCCAAATAATTTTTAAATATGAGCACCCCTTTTTTGAAAGACACAAAATCATAAACTTCTGCATGATTGTAGTTTAAGTAGCTGTTGTTTGAGAAAATACTCAATGATAGATCAAAGGAATGCAATAATACTTTCAACTGATTTTTTATTTCAATGATCACAGCAGGTAGTGCCTGTGGCTCAAGGAGTAGGGTGCCAGCCCCATATACTGGAGGTGGCGGGTTCAAACCCAGCCCTGGCCAAAACTGCCAAGAAAAAAAAAAAAAAAAAAAAAAACCTAGTAGCTGTCAATGATCACAGCAGCATCTATATTTATTTGAAACCTAGAATACTGTTTTCTCATTTTACACACAATTCTTACTTCTCAACTATCAGATTTCCAAAAATTTAAATGATCTATGATACTCTGTGTTGGGGAGAATGTAGCAAACTTCTTGCCTTGGGTGGGATAGAAAATTAGGATAGCCTTTTTGGAAAGCAATTAGGCAGTATCTTTCAAAAATTTAAACGTGCATTCTCTTTGACTCAGATATTTCACTTGTATGAAATTACCCTCCACATTTTACAAAATGAACAGTGATGTTCATTGCACTATTCCTATGAGAGTACAAACTCTGGAAACAATAAGACATCTAGCATTGGAGACTGGCCAACAAATCACATTACTCCACAACTATTAAAATGGGGTTTTTGACATTAAGTAAAAGTGAGTATGAATGGGATAATAAATATGAATGGGATAGTCCCATTTATATAAAGATATATATGTATATATATTATACACATATGTGTAGTCTAAAAACCTACACAAAAACAAGAAATATTTTTTAGTCTTACCCTAGGGTTTCTTAAATTCGAGTACTGTATAGATCCTATAAAGGGAAATAGTTCTTTGGATATTCACTATTGACTTAAAAGTTTCAATCCTAAATTTTATTTAAGTACGTATGAGTATTAGAAGTCAGTGTATGCTTTGTGCCATTAACTTTATAGAAACATAAATCCAAAGACAACTTATAAAATTAAGTGCCCCCCAATTTATGTATTAAAAACTCAAATTGATAATGATATTGTGCTAAAATGAAATCTCTGATGAAGTTATAATTTAGAATGGTGAGAGCTCAGGTTCAAGTCTGTATGAAATCTTTTTGTGTGTGACTTTGCTAATACTCTTTGTATTGTTATTATGCTAGGAAAATGTGGATACTTCAAGTCAATGTTTGAAATTCAAGATAATCATATAATATTTAACCATAACTATGGACCACTATTGATGATGTAACACTTGACAACTCTAAATTGGTTTTGGCCTCTTAAAAGTAAATATTGTGATGGAGTTTTTTTAAGCAGTAAATATTTTGGAGAACAGGAAGTAATAGGTGAATCAGTTCTATTTTTTGTAGATGTTGAAAAAAATGCAGTTCAACACAGAGTTCACAGCTAAAGTTTGGAAAGAAAAGGGTAAAAACTAGAAATGGGTCATTTATATCATTTAGAAAAACAGTCATAATTCAGGTTTTCTTACCAATGTTTCTATCTTGTCTATAATTGAAATATCCCAACAACTCTCAACATGGTGTCCTATGGCTTTCAAATGGCCCAAATACATCACCTTCATATTAAATCTGCTCCTGGTCTTTTGTCATTACCCCTCATTAATTAAAGTAGTGCATTACTCATCTTGATTATGTTAACTTTCAGGATGTCAATTTGAATTCTCAGTTTATTAAATAATTTTAAAAACTTAAGTCTTTGCATTTCAAAATGTCACTCCATTGTAAATTATCACAGCCAGAGGGAAGTTCTGTCCTGATAACTAGAAAAGAATTCAATGTAAGGGTGACAGTTGTTTTGACATTGGGACCTGCCAGCCTTATGGCAGTGAGACCTACTTTCCGACTCATAAATGATTAAAAACCAGAGAACGTGGTCAAAGAGTTCATGGCATCAGTGAACTCTTTGAGTGATTTTTACTTTTTCCTTGTCTTTTCATGTCGTACTAACTATTTGAGCCTTTGTAAATGATCACGACTGTTTACAAAACTTAAGTGAACAATAAAGCTAATTTCATTGTGGGAAAAAATTAAAAGATAAAATGCTATCACTTTTAAGTCATCATTTGACTCCTGAAAATTATAAACACAAATGAAAACAAGTGGATAAAATTGAGGTTTATCCTTAAGTTGAATGTGGTCGCCTTCAAGCATCTGAAAGATAGACTTTTTTATATTCAGTTGTTCAGATGGCTATCCAAATAAATAGATACATATAAATAATTTTGTGTTAAGAACTTGCAGGCCTCAGATAATATATCCAGAATCCCTAGGGATCCTTAGATTAGGTTAAAAAAATATTTCATATCCTTATGTGTTCATTTAAAAGGAAACCTTTTACAAAACAAAATAAGCGCCATCTTCCAGTCACCTACCTTGTCACCACTCGAGCCCACCTCTCCCATTTCCTTTACAGGGGTTTACCTCCATCTGTGTGTCTACCTAGATGCTCTCCTGGGCCCCTGGAGTTGCTCTTCTCTCACAGGAGGGTACTTTGATACATTGACAGGACTGTGCAAAAGCAGCCAGCTACAGAGCATCACCACACCAGAAATGAATAACAGGCAGGTCAAAGGAGGGAAGCCAAGCAGACAGCCCAGTAAGCAGAGACCCGGTTGGCACTGGGTGGTGGGAGAGAGTTCAGGGTTTTAAAGCCTAAAAGCTTATATGGGCTCCATATTGGAAAGCAAAGCCTTCTAGTGCTGCCAATTGGCTGCCAATGTTGGGGCACACTGGGTCCCCTGGAGGGGCTCTGCTGCACCAAAGGTGCCCCCCATTATGACAAGTCCAGTGCCTCTGCTGAGTGGGCGATATGCCCAGATTTCAGAGCTCAGCCAGGTTTACAGGCTAGATGGCCTGATCAGGATTAGTCAGCCTCTAAAAGAGAGTTTAAAACATTCACTTCACAAAGAAACTCTGAAAATTAGAGGAAACCTTAAAAACTAGCTAGTCTAGGGTGGTGTCTGTGACTCAGTGAGTAGGGTGCTGGCCCCATATACCCAGGGTGGAGAGTTCAAACCCAGCCCTGGCCAAACTGCAACAACAAAAAAATAAAAAAATAATAATAAAAAGGTAAAAACTAGCTAGTCTAGTGTTTCAGGAAATTTCAGATGGCTTCCTGTCTTTCTTGATGCATGATGCATGAATTTCATTTGAACTGAGCAGAATTCAGAGCAAAGAAAGAATTTAAAGCAACTGTAAGCCCCAGCCTGAAACATCAAGTTTGGCAGTTTTGAAGAGACTTTGGACCATTTGCATTATAGCCATATTTTTTCACCAGCTGAGGTATTTGAAAAGTGTGACAATTTCAAACAGTAACCTCCTGGTATACTATGGGGTAGAAATGAGTTTCATAGTGATTATTACTTGCCTAGTATATCAGCTGGAACTAGAATCCAATTCTCTTGAGTCATCCCAGGGCTCTTTGAAATTACATTGCGTCATAAATACAGCTTAAATAAGATAAGAAACCTTTCCCCTTTCTGAAAAACAATGACATGCAAAGAGTCCATATTCAGCAAGCCATGGTAGGTGGCGCCCACACAGCCAGAGTTTTGTCAGAAAGAGTTGTGTTTTATGAACCTCCCCCGTTGCTCCCTCCCTCTTAGGCTGGGTTCCCCAAGAGACAACTTTGAGATTAGGATTCCTGTGCTACCCAAGTATCCAGAAAGTGCTTCAGGAAACCCCACAGGGAATGGGGCAGGCAGGACAGGGAAGGGAGAGAAATCAGCAAGGGTATAATTCAGGTAAAGTCCAGAGGAGGGGAACACTCACAGGGGACCTCTGGAACAGAAGTTACACTACTGAGTTCTGTCCTCATGACCTGAGGGAATAGAATTAGCGTTTCCTTCCCAGGCATCTTGGCCAACAACCTGTCTCCAGTAAGTAGCTTAAACTCCTGGGTGCCTCTGGCTGCCACACAGGCAGGCAAAGCTGCTCCCAGAGCCCAAGGGCAGCATCTACAGAACGCTGCAGGTACAGGCCACAGAAGGCACAGAGGACCAGGGAGGGGCACACAAACAGGACAGGGATCCCAGGGGATGTCGGGACCAGTGGCAGTGTCCATGACACCCCCAGCATACCACAGTTTAGTTCAATCCTTTGTCAGACTGTTTCTCTACTTTTTCTACAAACCAAATTCAACAGATATCAGACTCGAGAAAAGTACATCATAAAAATGAGTCCTCTACATCAAGGGCCAGTAAACTTTGTCTAAAAAGATAGTCAATAAATATTTTAGGCTTTGTGGGCCGTAAAGTGTCTGTTGCCACTATTCAACTCTGCCAAAAGCAGCCACAGACGATATATAAACAAATGGGTGTGGCTGCGTTCCAGTAACACTTTATGGACACTGAAATTTGAATTTCACATAGTTTTCACACATCATGAAATAGGCTTCTTTTGAACTTTTCCAAACATTTAGAAACATAAAAGTCATTCTTAGTTTGCAGGCTATATAGACAACAGGCAGAAAGCTGGATTTGACCTGCAGACTGTAGTTTACCAGCCCTGGCGCAGGATCAGTAGCTTGTAGACTCTTTTGACCATGGCTATGAGCAAGGCCTATAAATCTATCTTAAAACTAGAGCACACAGAAATACAGATACATGTATATAATTCAAGCTTAATTTCACAAAACATTTCTTACATTTTCTATAACTAGAAATTCTGATTTTATAAACTATAAACTCTGATTTTCTCATTTTATCCTGTTCGATTTTATTTTTATTTTTATTTTTTTTAATTTTTATTAAATCATAATTGTGTACATTGGTGCAATCATGGGGCACAATGTGCTGACTTTATATACAATCTAAAATATTTTCATTAAACTATTTTATTTTTAAATGCTGTCATGATCACTGAATTGTTTTTTCAACCCCCAATGGGTCATGCCACCTCCAGGTAAAACACTGTGCTCCAAATCAATCTAAGTCTGTGTTTTGGATGGTGGTAGCATCGTAGTCACCACCACTATTTTGTATTCATCAGCGTTGATGCAACTTGGAATTTGTCAGTAAATAACATAAAGACCAAAAAAAGATGCTATCACAAACCTGTCAAGGGCAGCATGACAGGATTGCCTGCCTCAACCTGCCTGGCACCAGGTGTTTCAAGAAATTTCAGATGGCTTCCTGTCTTTCTTGATGTGTGATGCATGAATTTCATTTAAACTGAGCAGAATTCAGAGCAGAAAAAGAATTTAAAGCAACTGCAAGCCCCAGCCTGAAATCTCAAGTTTGGCAGTTTTGAAGAGACTTTGGACCATTTGCATTAGAAGCATGTTTGTCACCAGCTGAGGTATTTGAAAAATGTGACAGTTTCAAATAGTAACCTCCTGGTAAAACTCAGCTAAATATTAAGATAGATCAAACAATGGTTGGCTTAAGAAAAAAAAAAACGATTCACAGGGATTGTGGGACAGAAGATTGACTACTTAGGACTTTTTTCTAACAGAGGACAGCTTCATACTATTTACCTTGCAGTTCAGAGTTTGTGACTGGCCTCTGTAAAACGCACTACATGAAACTTGCCTTTGTCAGTTCCCTTTGTTGGCTTCCCTCTTGTCACTCTCCTCTGGCCTCTCAGTCTTGCCTTGCTATCAAGATTTTAAAGGTGGGAGAAAGGCGGTGGGGAAGGAGTCTTCTATTAAAAGACTTCCTGCTTATCTCTGATTTCAGCATTCTCCTCCTCTCCCCCCAGGGCATGAGAGGATGGCGATCTTGCTCCTCTCTTTCCCCAACTTCAGTTTGGTTTACTAAACACCTATTGTAGAAGTTGCCTGAGCTAGATGCTGGGGATACCGTGCCTCCTCAGAGAGGAACCTGCTCTTAGGGAGCAGAGAACAGCCTTAGGTCCCCACATTCAGTGACATGATATGTGCAGAAGTTCTCTGTTAACTGTGAGATTATTGATCACCAGGGTGATATTAGCAACCGATCCTTCCTCATGGGCACTGCTGTCCTCTGTGTGGCATGATTGTGGGCCACCAGAAGAAGCCTCTTACTTGCGAAGTCCCAGCTCTTTTCTCTTTAGTTGCAAAAAGACATAAACTCTTTGTAACTACATGAAGGAAATGTTTTTTTACTTAATCCATGATAAACACTTAAAAAGCAATTCTCAAGAAAAAAAGAGATTCACCATTTAGGTGAATCCTGGAATCCCAAGAAATTTTATTTTCTTCTCTAACATATTCCCTTTAAAGTACCTTAAATTACACTGTAATGTGTATATGCTTTAAGCTTTCATTTTTATTAATGATTAATTTTTCTGATTATAGGAGATCCAAATACATCTATTTTTAAAAACTGGAAGTTTTAACAAGAATTTCAAATATGGGTGGTGCCTGTTGCTCAATGGGTAGGGCGCCAGCCCCATATACCGAGGGTGGTGGGTTCAAAACCGGCCCCGGCCAAGCTGCAACCAAAAATGTAGCTGGGCTTTGTGGCAGGACCTTGTAGTCCCAGCTATTCAGGAGGCTGAGGCAAGAGAATCGCCTAAGCCCAAGAGCTGGAAGTTGCTGTGAGCTGTGATGCCACAGCACTCTGTCTCTTAACAAAAATGAATTTTAAATAGTAAGAAAAATTTTCCCCCAATTTTATCCTCTCCTATTATTAACATTGCAGTGTGTATTTTCCTAGTTTTCATTTTTACAAATTGATATGTATGCATACATATATTTTGACAAAAATGGCAACTATTTTATAAATAGCATAGGATATGTGTATATGTATTTATATGTAAGTATTTATGTAGCATAACATTTTTAAAAGGTTATAGCTATTTTCTACACAGCTAATATCTATGTAATTGTGACAACTTTTTTTAACATTGTAATATATTGTGGGCATCTTTCTGTATTAACTCATCTTACTGTCTTCATGGTAGCTTAGCCTTCTGTGTATGGCTCTACGGATCCTCCTTGACTTAGAACAGGGTTAGGTCTTGATAAACCCACCATAAGTTGAAAACATTATAAGTCAAAACTGCATTTAATGCACTTCACCTATGATTTTTTCTGAGACAGACTCTCCCTCTGTCACCTGGCTAGAGTACCCCGGAATCATCACAGCTCACTACAACCACAACACCTGGGCTCAAGCCAATATACCCTGAAATGAAACTCAGCCTCCCAAATAGCTGGGATGAGACTACAGGTGCCCACCACAACACCTTGACAATTTTTCTATTTTTAGAAGAGATGGGGTCTCACTCTTGCTCAAACTGGTCTTGAAACTCCTAACCTCAAGGGATCCTTCCGCCTCAGCCTCCCAGAGGGCTAGGATTACAGATGTGAGCCACTGCGCCTGGCACACCTGACCTATCTTAAACATGCTCAGAACGTTTGCATTAGCCTACAGTTTGGCAAAATCATGTAGCAAAAAGCCTATTTTATGAAAAAGTGTTGGATGTCTCATGTAATTTATTGACTATTGTACTGAAAGTGAAAAACAGACTGGTTATACTCAAAGTACTGTTTCTACTGAATAAGTATCATTTTTACAGCATTGTAAAGTTGAACATCATAAATTGAACCATTGTAAGTCAGAGACTGTACAATTAAATAGTTTACAGTTTCTTCTCTTGATAACAACTACGGCCAACAGATGTGCACAGAATAAATTCTTGAAAGTGCGGTTGCTCCTTCATGTTACGCAGGTTACTCTTCACCTAGCAGGGTATGAGTTTCTGTATAACCTTGAAATGTTGTCTTATGAATTTTTAAATCATTGCTAATCTAATGATGAATAAAGGAATCCATATTTAATCTGAATGTTAAAGATTGCTAGTGAGTTTGATCATCTGCTCCCATGTTTACTGGCCACTTCCCTTTCTTCCATTTTTTTTAGTGAAATAAGATTTATTATAATTCACAGACCACCATTTTAAAGAGTAAATTCAGTGGTCTTAGCATATTCACCTGGTTGTTACTACTGTCACCACTACCTAATTCTAGACTATTTTCAACATTCCAAAAGGAACCACATACTCATTAGCTCCCACCCTTTCTGTCTCCATGTTTGTGCCTATTCTGAACACTTTCTATAATTGGAATTAAATAATATGTGACTGACTTCTTCCACTTAGCATAACATTTTTAAGGTTCACCCATATTGTAGTGTGTATCAATACTTCATTCCTTTTTATGGTTGAATAATATTCCCTTTTGTGAATATGCCATATTTTGCTTATATATTCATCAATTGATGGACATTTGGGTTATTTCTACTTTTTACTTATTATGTATAATGTTGCTATAAACATTTGTGCACAAGTTTTTATATGAATATATTTTTTCAATTCCCTCGAGTAAATACCTGGGAATGGAATTGCTGGGTCATATGGTAATTCCACATCTAATTTTTTTGAGGAACTATCTACTGATTTCTACAGTAGGTGAGCCATTTGTATTCCCATCAACAGTTCCAATTCTGTACATTCTCACAATACTGATTATTTTCCTTTTCATTATTATTGTTAAATTATAAAATTATGTGATATGGTATCTTACTATGGTTTGACTTGCATTTCTCTAACAACTTATGAGGTTAAACAGCTTTTCATGGGCTTACATGGTAGCCATTTGTGTATCTTCTTTGAAGAAATCTCTATTCAAATACTTTGCACATTTTAAAATTGGATTGTCTTTTTATTGATGAGTTATATATTCTGGATCCTAGATCCTTATCAGATACATGATTTGCAAATCTTTTCTCCCATTGTCTCTTCACTTTATTAATAGTGTTCTTTGACGTACCAAAGTTTTTAATTTGGGTAAAGAAAGTCCAGTTATCCTAACTTTTGGTTGCTATACTTTTAGTGTTATAGCTGAGAATGATTTGCCTATCCAAGGTCATGAAGATGTAGATTTATGGTATTTTTAAAGAGTTTTATAATTTTAGCTCATACATTTAAATCTTAGATCTATTTTGATCTAACTTTTGTATATGGGCAAAATTCATTCCTTTTCATGTCAATCTCCAGTTGCTCCAGCACTCATTTGCCTTTTTAAAAATCCTTTGTGTTTTCTGTTCGTATCTTTTCCTCATTTTTTTTCTTATTGGATTGTTTTAGGTATAAAGGTGTTTTATGCCTTTACATCATTGATTCAAAATCCAGGATGCTGTCATCTAAGTCATCTAACCATGAATGGATTATGTTTCATTTACTGAGATGAGGAGGAAGATTGGAGTAGAAACAGGTTAGCAGAAATAATCAAGTGATGGTTTAGGTGCATTAAATCTGAAAAGGCATTGGACTGCAAGTAGAAATTTCAAGTGTACAGGTGAATACACAAAACTTGATTTCAGAGAAAAGTTCTGGACTAGATATATCAATTTGAAAGGTTTTGGTATATAGGTGACAAAATTTAAATTAGTATAAATTCACCAGGGTAGTGAGTGTACATAAATATGAAAATGAGATGCTCTCCAACATTTAGATGTCAAGAAGATGAAGAAGCACCAGAAAAGAAATACATGGTATTACTGAAAAGAAATAAGAACAGTTCCATGATGCACACATGCAAATTAGCCCCCTTATCTTATATAATGTCATACTGCCATTACCCCTGCATTAGCTGGCCCAGTCTAACTTCTAAAAGGACCCAGTCTTATTCATGCTGACCAGGAGTCAGAAGCAATCTGGAGTCTGCAATCTTCTCCTTGCAATGCCTTTTGGTCAGTATCAAGTTCTTGGACAAACAACAGGGGTCCTCTCTTGGTCTTCCTCCTGCTTCCATTTTCTATCCCTTTATCCTTGGGGTTTCTGGCTCCAGTTCTTTTATTTTCACCAGGAATTTGCTCTGCACATTTTTCTCAATGGAATGAATATACTGGGATACTCTTGCTAGAATGATACATTTTCACTATTGTCACTGCAGTTGCCACCATCATGACAGGCTCTGCCTGCAAGAACTTTCCTCCACATAGCACCCTGTGACAAACCATATCTTCCACCATCCCTTTGGAATCAGACATGGGAGCCTTCTAACTTTGGGGAAATCCCAACCTGAGAGATGAGACGCAAAGCAGTCCCCAGACCCTACAGCTGTCAGTCTTCACATCCAGAACCACCATGTCTGTGGTCCACCATGTGGGTCGCACCTGCTGCATGCCTGTGTCACTAACTTGTGCCTTTCAGCCTTTCTGAAAAAGCCAGATCCAGCAAGGGGAATCTGCTTAGCTTGGTTACCCTGATAGATACGTTGCATTCCCCTTTCTGTATCTTATCAGAGGGGGATGACATGAAGAAGGCACATGGGCATCTGGACTTCTGCGAGGTTGTGCCCTCCATGTTTGATGCTGATGGTTTGGGGCATATACTCAGAGATGTGTGCTGATCCACACGTCTAACCTAGCATTTCTCAGTGGGGGCTGTATTAGCAAATGAGACAAGGCAAGTTATTCTTCATGCAGAACTGTCCCAAACACTGTGAGATGCTTAATATCCCTCTGCCCCCCTCCCCACCAAAACGCCAGTAGCACCATCAATCCTGTGACAACTGAAAGCTGCCCTGTACTTCCCTACACAGCTGGAGCGGCTGCAGGGCTGACCTCTCTTTGCTACTTTTGATCTCTTCTCAGCATTGTTTTTATCATTGAGAGTAAGGAAGGCAAATTCTAAAGCTGACCTCCAAGATTCCCATCCCCTGGTTATTAAACCAAACACTAACCTAGGCACTGCTTTGAAAGGACTTTGCAGATATAATGAGGGTGAGTAGTCAGCTAAATTTAAAATAAGGAGATTATTTTGGATTAACTGAGTGTGCCTAATATAATCATATGAGTCCTTAAAAGCAACAACAGAAGGCAGAAGAGTCAGAGAGATGAGACAGAGGGGCAAGTCAGGGATATTTGGAGCACAGGAAGGACTCAAGCTGCCATTACAGAAGGGAGAGGTTACGTGCAAGGCATGAGAAAGAATACAGGAGCCTCTAGGACAATAGTTTTTGACCTTTTTTATCTCATGGCATACTTGAACCTATAGTTAAACTTCCACAGCACACTTAAATGATATTGATCAAAAAAAAAAAAAAAGAGTGACCAAAAAATATACTTTCTGTGCTTTGAACTTCTTTCAAAAATGATTTAATTAATGATCTTTAAAAATTGTTGAGGCACACCTAAGATCCTCTCATGGCACACCAATCAAAAATCACCGCTCTGCAGAAAAGCCCAGTCCCTTCTGGCATCCAGCAAGGAAGCCAGGACCTTGGTCCACAACCACAGGAAACTGAATTGGGCCAACAGCCTCCAAAAGCTGGAAAGCAGACTTCTCCTCAGAGCCCCCAAACGGAACACAGTCCTGCCACACCTTGGTATCTTAGAACCTCCAGAACGGGACGCAGCCCTGCCACACCTTGGTATCTTCAGAGTCTTCAGAATGGGACACAGCCCTGCCACACCTCGGTATCTTCAGAGCCTCCAGAATAGGACACAGCCCTCCCACACCTTGGTATCTTCAGAGTCTCCAGAACAGGACACAGCCCTGCCACACCTCAGTATTTTCAGAGCCTCCAGAATAGGACACAGCCCTGCCACACCTCAATTTCAGCCTCGTGAGAGCTGAAGCAGAAGACACAGTGAACCACCTGGAATTCTGACTTCAGAACCACGAACTTATAAATTACTGTTGTGTTAAGCTGCTAAATCTGTGGTGATTTGTTATGGCAGCCACAGAAAAACAAGATACCCTCCCAAGAAGCTTATTCTATCTTTAAATAGCCTCACTAAGGAAATGTTTCCTTATTTATTACACTAAGATCTGTCACTCTGTTCCTTCCACCATCAGACCTAATTTTATTTCATGTAGCCACATAGACAGCCAGTGCTATATATTGAAACCCATCTGAGCCTTCCCTTCTTTGGACTAAAGATTCCCTATGCATTTCTATCCTGGCTAATTTTCTTGAAAGGTATTGTGTTGTATTGGGGTCCCTGGATTTATATTCTAGATAAGTAAGAATTTACTCAGCAACAAAATAAGTTTTTGAAAAGCCTTTGCTGATTTGAGGTATCTTGATCTCATATTATAAAGACGAAATTTTCCATCTTTATCACCAAAGAGAAGCACCATTTTTTGGACCATCAACCATTCTATTGTCCATAATAGAACAGCATCATTTAGAATGACCTGGAATTCAGAGAAATGAAGTGGAAATTGTCAGGAAGATTTCTAAAGTATGATTCTGTGTGAGCATTATGCGTATAGGTTGTTGATACTTAATTAGGATTAAAATTCAATGCTTAGGTAGGTAACAGAAATTTCCCTGATTGAAATAAGCTCAGTGGAAAGAAGCAGCATGTGTGGATTAGAATGTTGTATTCCATCTGTCCAGCTGAGCTTCTCATTAGAATAGGTTTCTTCATTGGCTCTTGGAACTGGGGGAGTACCAAGGGCTGTGACAAGATGTCAGGGAAGGCAGGTGGGGCTGATTATTGCCACAATCCTCAACTGAGAGCTCCTGAAAGCTTCCAGCAGCATGATTCATGGCTAACTTAAACAAAAATGGGCAAAATGAGAAAAAAAGTCCCTAAGATTAAAGGAAAATTAACAGTGGGAACAACATTGGATGATGTTGAGAGTATGAAGTATTCCATTAAAAAGTGACTTTAAAGATATGTAGATGTAAAGAAATAGGGGCTATTGGGAATACTTTGGAAAGTAATCAAGAAAAACTAGATTCAGTAACTAAATAATGAGTGGTTAACCTGTTGGCTTTGTATTGCCATTGAAGGGTTTCCAGTTTCATCCACGTATGAACATATTTCCTCAATTAAACTTTTAGCACTTTTGAAAGAATGGCTATGTCTTATAACTTCTTTGAATAAGATGACTTAGCAATTATGTATTGGGCTTCAATGAACATTTTGGTACAGATGTCTTTCTTATAATGTGATTTTTGGTCTTCTGGGTATATACCTAGTAAAGGAATTATAGGATCAAATGGCAGGTCAATTTTTAGATCTCGAAGTATTCTTCAAACATCCTTCCAAAAGGAACATCGATCCACGAATGGATTAATAAATTGTAGTACATGTATACCATGGAATATTATGCAGCCTTAAAGAAAGATGGAGACTTTACCTCTTTCATGTTTACATGGATGGAGCTGGAACATATTCTTAGCAAAGTATCTCAAGAATGGAAGAAAAAGTATCCAATGTACTCA
>CAUYRH010154693.1:0-11723 GCA_963574655.1 Perodicticus potto
CAGCCTTAAAGAAAGATGGAGACTTTATCTCTTTCATGTTTACATGGATGGAGCTGAAAAATATTCTTCTTAGCAAAGTATCTCAAGAATGGAAGAAAAAATATCCAATGTACTCAGCCCTACTATGAAGCTAATTTATAGGTTTCATATAAGGCTATAACCCAACTATAGCACAAGAATATGGGGAAATGGGCAAGGGAGGGGAGGGGAGGGGGGAGGTTGGGGTGGAGGGAGGGTAACTGGTGGGGCCACACCTATGGTGCATCTCAGAAGGGTACAGGCGAAACTTACTAAATGCAGAATACAAATGTCTTCATACAATAACTAAGAAAATGCCATGAAAGCTATGTTAAACAGTTTGATGAAAACATTTCAGATTGTATATGAAACCAGAACATTGTACCCCTTGATTGCACTAATGTACGCAGCTATGATTTAATAATAATAATAATAATAATAACAATAAATAAATAAAAAACAAAAAAAAGAATGAACATGTATATAGCATTTTATAACGTACGGAGCGTTTCTTTTAGAGCACTTTCTTTACTTCTCACAATAAGCCTGAGAGGTAAAGTGGTGATATTCCTTCTTTGAAGTTAAAAAGAGGGGTTTAGAGACATTATATAATTTGCCAAAGACTATAAGCGTATTCTGTGTGACGTGTTCTTTTTCCTCCTACTCTTCTTTTCCTCTCCTCTCACCTCCCTGTACCCTCATCCAATAATTTCCTCTTGGTTCCAAGATAGAGGAACAGAGATGCCGTCTTTGAGGCCTCCATTTTCCTCTGTGCTTTATTTTATTTTATTTTATTTTATTTATTTATTTATTTATTTTTTCCCTCTGTGCTTTTGAATACACAGCACCCAGTACTCAGAACTCCTGGAGAACTAACCAGATTGATCAGAGATGATTTGTAAATAGAAATTTTTAATGATTTTTTTCCTAAATCATATTGTCTAAATTTTTAGGGCTTGCAAACTTTGAAGAATTTAAATGATCTCAACCTTGCTGGAAATCTAATAAGCAGCATTGGTATGTACTATTATCTGAGATAATGCCACAATAATTTTTATTAGTATAAAAATATACATGCTTATATTTCTTTTAGACTTTTTTGTATAATATCATTGCAAAACATTTCTCAATGATTACAGATTGTGAAAATATCTCCCTCTAACCAATGGTTACTAATTATACAATGGTACGATTAGCCATATGTACATGGAAGAAACAATGGCCATATGCAACTCAGAAGTAGAACATGATATGAACAGGAGTATAACAAGAAATTTAATTTTTCTTTCACCTTATTTTTTAAAGGCCGATGTCTTGACCCTAATGAACAACTGGAAAGATTGAACCTTTCTGGTAACCAAATATGTTCTTTCAAGGTATGTTCAAGTGGAATGATTCCTTTTTATTTATCAGCCTGGATCATGAACCATTTTGTTGTGGAAAGTGTTCTAAAAAGTCCCCTTTTAAGAATGATTTTATTATTTTGGGACAACTGATACTGCAGGAAATTTAAGAGTCAGCTGGCTACATTGACCTCAATGAAATAACTGTTAAAGCCAAACAAGTAACTATTTACTTGACGCTTAGGGTGTCATTTTCTTTTAGTTTTCTTTCAGTTTTTCTGGCTGTAACTCTTCACTTTCTGTTTTTTCATCCTCTCCTAGCACCTAAAAAACAGATTACCCTTGATCAATCCTGGGATTGTTTTCATTTCTATCTGGCTTACTTCTCTAAATAATCTCCTCATGTCTTATGACTTTAATCTATCAATTACTCCTAATTGATCCCTTAGCTTCCCTGACATCTCTGCAGAAGTATAGACACCTCCTGTCCTAACTTGAACTGATTTCCCTTCTACCAAACCTTCCTCATGTGGTATCTAAATGGTATCTCCATTCTTCCAGTAACTTAAGCTAAAATCCTTCATCATTTTTTACTTCTCTCATCCCTTCATATTCTACCTCCTATCCATCAACAAATTTTGTTGACGTCACCTTCAGAATATATCCAGAGTCTGCCCACTTCTTAACAAGTGCATCACTACCAATCTGGTTCAAGACATCACCATCTCTAACCACATTATCGAAAAGTTTAAAAACTCCTAACTGCTCTCCCTCTGTTGATACTTTCCCTGCTATCAATCTGTTCTCCACACAGCAGGCTGATAGAGACTTTTAAAATATGTCAGATGAAATAACTCTTCTTCTCCAAACCCTCCCATGGCTTCTCATCTCTTTCAAAGTAAAAGCCAGTTCTTACAATGAGCCACAAGGTGACACAGTCTAGACCCCACCACAGTGGTCTCTCGGACAACGGCTTCTTTCACTCCCACCTTTGTTTATTCAATTTTCCAATTTTCATCATGCTGGTTTCCTGTCTATTCCCTGGCCTTTCCACTTGCAGGAATATTCTTCCCTTGTATACCAGGATGATTTCCTCATTTTTTTTCGGTTCTTTGTTTAACTGTTACGTTCTTAGTGATGCTTTTCCTGCCCAATTTGGGTATAATAGCAACCACCCCCACCACGTTCTCCAATCTGTAGTGCTCCTCATGACATTTCCACTCTTGACATATCCCTTACTAAACTACAAGCCCTATGAGTACAGGAACTTTGCCTATTTTGTGCAGCACTATTCACACAACACTTAAAACACTGATGGACATGCAGTAAATCTCAATAAACATTTGTTAAGAACATGAATGAAAGAGAAACAACCAGATAAAACAACTTATGTTTATCACATATAACATGGGTTAAAACATGTAGCATTCATAATTTTGACAATATAAGATTGAAGAGGCATATTCAAACACTTCCCCCTAAAAATATTGAAGAAAAATAGGTACATTTACTTTATAAATATTTTTGAATTGATCAACATTAAAATAGGCATTCTTTTACTTAGAGAAAAATATTTTTAAAAAAAAACTAAAAAGCTATAGAATGAGGCAGAACAAGTACCTTAAAAGGAAATTTAAACAACATTTTATCTTATTAGCCAACTTCAAGAGGAAATATTTGATATAAGCTTTGGTCCATAAAATTTTAAGAGGTATTGCAGGAGAATCTTCTGGGCAGTACAGGGTGGGCATTCTAAGAGGGGGAGAACAAAATGTGCAAAGGCATGGAAGTAAGAAATCAAGGAGTATATTTGAGTAACATCAGCATTATCATTTGTATAATATTCTCATATATACTCTATTCTTCAGAATATTGCAAGTTAAGACTAGAAAGGTCAATCGTGTCTTCAATGTGGACTGTACCCTGTTGACAACAGTTTTTAAGCAAGGAAGTGACGTGATCACTGGTGTTCTTTAGGGATGGTAATCTGGAATTACTGTTTATTGGTTTAGAGTAACTGCCAGTGTAAAATCTAGTTAGGAGATTATAGAATAGTCTAAAGGAGAGATTATGAGAATCTGAATTAGGGTGCTAACAGCTGAATGAGAGAGAGAGAGAGAGAGAAAGAAAAGAAAGAGGAAGCAGGAGCAGAAGAAAGAAGGGGGTGAGAGGAGAAGGAGGAGGATTACTTGCAGGATTTGCAGCTAGTAGACATGAGGATGGGGAGAGTCCAGTATGAACCTGTGAGTGCAGTTCTTAGCAGGCTCAAGAAATACACAAGTCAGAAAAAATGGCTTATTTTGGAGGGAAGAGAATGTATTTGGTTCTGGATGTGTTGAGTTTAGAATACCAGTGAAGCCATGATTGGAAATGAGGGGCTGAAATTTGGGGCTAGAGTAGTCAATTTTAGATTCATTAGAAGACATCTCCTGTGGATTAAGTAGCCATAAAGAATGAGTCTTTGCTCTTAGAAAACACATATACAAGTATTTAGGAGTTTGGAAGAAAATAAGGAGCCAATAAAAGATAGACAAAGAGCTCTAAGGGAGGCTGAAAACTAAAGGTTAAGAGAACTTTAAACAGGATGGTCCATTGTATCAAATCAGAGAGATCGAGGACAAAGAAAACAAAAATACCTTCTGTAATTTATCATGGAAGCAAATATGCTTATGCCACGCCAGGTCCCAAGGAAGAGTCCATAGTCCTGGGACACTTCTACTAGGCTAATATGTTGTGGCAGTATGTTTGGTGCATTGCTGGCATTTAACTGATTGGCTAATTAATGAACTGGGCTAGCAAATAAGTCAGGGGTTGAGACTGATCTGTGATCTGGGTGGAATAAGATAAAGGTCTTCTTCCCGGATCAGCCACATGCCATCAGTTAGTCACATTTTTACTTGTCCAGAGAGAGTTTGGAAATTCACTGGCCACCTGACCCTGAATTACTCTTGTTTTTAGCAACTTAACTTCGCTACTCTCTTTTTTAAATTTCAGATTTATGTGGGGTTACAACCAGTTAGATTCCACAGTTTGCATTTGTAACATTAAAATCCAATTTGTAGGTGTGTCCCACACCCAGGTAGTGTGTCATGTACCTGTGCAGTGTCCCCAGTGGGTGAGAATTTACCCAACTCCTTCCCGTCTTTGGGATTTCCCTGCTTGAAATTCACTGAGTTTTTCTCTCATGTCAGCATATAGGTGTGAATCTACCAGTTACAATTTAGTACTGGGTACATGTAATGTTTGGTTTTCCATTCTTATTAGACTTCACTTAGGAAAAAGCTCTCTAATTCCATCCAGGTTGTTGCAAAAGGTATATAAACTCCATCTTTTTATGGCTACATAGTATTCTGTAGTATCCATATACCACAGTTTATTATTTTTAATCCATTCCTGTGTTGAAGGGCACTTGAGTCGTTTCCACATCTTTGCAATTATGCATTGTGCTTCTGTGAACATTTGTGTGTAAGTGTCATTATGGTATAGTGCCTTTTTTTTCCTTTGGGCATATTCACTCCTCTCTTTTCCTTTCCATTTGTACTTTATCTTTAGAACTAATGCCTTCCGATCCTTCCTTCGGATTTCATTCAACTCTGATTCCGACTCTCCTAACTAGTGTTGCATCTTTTCAAGTTTGACCTCACCATAGTACCATCCTACCCCAAGCATCATCCTAGTAATGAGGAAGATATAAAGATGTCATAGAGTTGGTAGAAAGTAATAATTCAATTTATAAATGTATTTTAGTACCTACTTTGTTCTAAGCACTGAGTGTTAAGAATTCAATGTTAAACAAGACACAAACTTTGCAGAGTTTATCTCAGAGGTTGGCAATTTTTTTCTGTAAAAGGACAAATAGGAAATATTTTAGGCTTTCTGGGCCATGGACTCTAATTAAGTATTTTTCTTTAATCTTTTTGTAACACTTTAAAAATGTAAACACCGTTCTTCATTTGTACACAGAGGGCCAAAGCCGATGTTGGGTCAGTGGCTTATAGATGTGTAAATGCAAATCAATAGGTCATAGGGTATGACAAGTTCCATTACAAAGCTAAGTCCAGGGGCTAAGAAAGCTCCTAAGAGGAGCTTCTACCCCAGTCTTGGAGGAAGAAAGAAGCCTCCCAGAGATGATACCTGCACTGAACCCTGATAGATCAAGAGGTGAACCTGGGGTAAAGTTCACTTAACTCAAAGAGGGCAGGATGAGCGAAGGTCTAAAGACAAAATAAGCTCTGGCATGTTTTCAAACTTCAAGTGGTTCAAAGCTAAGCTCAGTGGTTCAGTGAGGCTAAGTCATAAAATGTTACAACTTAAACCAGAGTTAAGCAAGGACCAGCTGACAAATAAAGGAAAATGTAAACAATGACTTAGACATCAGGGTAAAAGGTGTTAAGGAGAAACAGTAATCTGGGAGTGCATTATATACCCCTCCTCCTTCATAGATTGGGAGGAAACTGAGGCCCTCAAGAGAAAGCAAGGTTTCAGTTAATCATAATAGGTAGAAATTATATTTATAGGAAAGAAAACAAAAAACAACAAAAAAATCAGGAATTCCTTGGTGATTCTAATGAATAGGGATCTCACAGCTTTGGGGACCAGACTTGGAGGAGCCAGGAAGACCAAGAACAGCATTTCTAAGTGGTGAGTGTGGGAGATGGGAGTGAAGGAAGCAGAGACCATGGGCCCCCGGGGGCATTTGCTAGTAGACAGCCTGTGCAGAAGGGGCAGCTTCCTAAAAAGTCAATGCGCCCATGTGACTGGCTCCAAGGTTCCAGCTGGGACATGCGGTTTAGTAAGTATTTAAAATGCATAGTTGTATAAAGTTGTCTATTTATTATTAATATATTCAGGGATTTAGCATGTTTTTTGCTAGAGAAAAGCATTTTATCCACCTAAATCACTTGAGCGTATGTATACACATATTTAGAATGTCTGACATTAGATTATGGGTGATCTTCAGCATTCAACATGCTACCTTTAGAAACGGACAGTCACAATTATTAATTGAACATTGTCTCTGTTGTTGTTTTAGGACCTTACTAATTTAACCAGGCTGCGTTGCTTAAAGGATTTGAGTCTGAATGATCCTCAGTATAAAGCTAATCCAGTTTGTTTGCTGTGTAATTATTCTACGCACGTGTTGTATCACTTGCCCTGCCTTCAAAGACTGGACACGTTTGATGTATCAGCAAAGCAAATCAAGGGCCTGGCAGATGTAAGTACATCCCTAATCTAGTATCTGTGACTTAAATTTTATTGTTTCTTTGTAGCTGTGTTCACATATGGTAGGTAGGATTATCAGGTCAGTTCTTTTGCCCCAGTGAACTTTATATTTCATATAAAACTATATAAATAGTAACAATACAGGGGTGCCAATTTTGATGAAAATACTGAAAGGGGAAATAATAGAAAAACGTCTCAAATCTCTACAAACTAGAAGGAAATTTGAAAAATTATGATAATTGGACTAGTGTCATACATACAAAAATTAAAGCATAAATGACAATAGAAATGTAAAATTTTAAGTGGATGTCTACATACTGCCATTCACATCTCTGAAATCTTTTTTTTTTTTATTAGATCATAACTGTGTGCATTACTGCAATTGTGGGGTACAATGTGCTGACTCTATATACAGTCTAGAATGTTCACATCAAACTGGTCAACATAGCATTCACCTCACTTATTCAGTTGTTGTGTTTAGACATTTATACTCTACTTTTAATACATTTGACATGTACGCCCCTCTGAAATCTTGACGCGAGCTCTTCCTGGGGCACTGCTGACAGTGACCTCCCAGGAGGGAGGCACTCCAAGGGTAACCGAGCTCCTAGAAGTCTCCACGCATATTAATAGTCTTTCTGTATGGTTTTTCTACCTCTCCTTTAGTCCAGCACCAAGCCCCTGCTCCGTTTGTTTATACAGGTAATCATCCAGTGAGTAGCTATTGAGTATCTAGGGTCCCACGCCTGTGGGTGCCCCCACACGAGGCCCCTCCATCTGTTCCAGTGGCTCAGCTGTCACCTCTATATACACAAAAAATGTCTTCGTCCGGTTACCTAGTTTCTCTTCTCTTGCTAGCCTGAGGATTTATTCTCTTCCATTTTCTCTTTATGTTTTTTCTGAAACTGAAATTGCCCTGTTCTTCATCCTCCAACTAGGAAGCAAACTGTCCTGTAATCCTGAGCAAAATGCCAGCATTGTTGTCTCCTAGCACACGTTCGGAGTCCTTGGAGGGCTAAGGCAGGATTCTTCTCAACAATGCTAAGTAAAAATAATAGCAAATTTCACAGTATCAATCATATTTTTGAAATTTCTACTATTATCTCTCAAGGTTTACTTCTGCAAAGGGGAACAGAGTGAACAGGCTTCAGTAACTTACTTGCTGGTTCCCTTATCTCACTTTATCTAACGGCTATAATAGTCCAAACACAGTTCGAGGCACTAGAGACACAGAGTGAGGAAATCAATTCATACTTTCTTGGAGTTTACTTTTGCATGGAAGAAGACAATAGTAAGCAACCAAATAAGTGAACAACTAATAAATCAGATGGCGATCAACGCTATGGAGAAAAATAAACCAAGGTGAAGGAAAAGAGATTATCGATAGGGGCAGAGAAAAGAATGTGGCTATTTTGTTGTTAGGACTGGATTTGGGATAAGGTGGCATTTAAGCAGAGACCTGGAGAAAGTGAGGGAGCAAGCCATGTGATACCTGTGGAGAGAGCCTTTCAGAGATCAGCAGGTGCAGAGAGGGGGGAGCGTGTCTCCAGGACCCGAGGACAGCAGAGAGGTGGGAGCACGCCTCTAGTCTCCAGAGGACAGCAGAGAGGGGGGAGCGTGTCTCCAGGAGCCGAGGACAGCAGAGAGGTTGTGATTTTGGAGCTGAGGTTATGAGGGGAAGAGAATAAGAGACGAAGACAGGCGTGGAAGGGTCACATCAAGACTCTGTAGAATGTTATATGGACTTTGGCTTTTACTTTAAGTGAGATGAGGGCCACTGAAGAATGTTGATCAGAGGAGGGATGAAGGGATGACTAATGTTTTAAAAGGATACTTTTGAATGATTAATGAAGAATAGAGGATTAGAGGGGAAAGGTGAAGGAGAGACCAGTTAGGAGACTTTTCCAGTAAGAAAAGAGATGAGAGGTGTGGATGATTTGATACAAGGTGTTAATAGAGGTCATGGTAAGAAGTAGTCAGATTCTGGTAGTATTTACAAGGTAGAACCCATCTCTATTTGCTAATGGATTGGACATAAGATGCAGAAGAAGGAAATAGAGAATAATTCCAAGTTATTGGCCTAAGCAATTAAAAGAGTAAGTTGCTATTTGATGAAATGAAGAATATGAGAGGGGTATGTTTAGGAGGAAGAATCACAGTCTGATTTCAGGGATGTAAAGTTTGAACATCTTGAAGGGAGGTCATATTCAATAAGTAGTTGGACATGAGAGTCTGATTTTAAGAGCATTTCCCAGGTTGGAGATAAAAATATGAGAAGTGAAAGCTGAAAGGTGGCACTTAAAATGCAGACTGGATGAATCACCAAGGGAACGGTGAGGATGGGGAAGTGTGTCCCTTAGTTGTTAAGGGTCAGGGAGATGAAGAGGAACCTGCTGGCTAGGAAACTGAGAAGGAAAATTAAAAGAGGCAAGTTCTTCTGAGTTTCTGTCTGAGATGCTCATGTATTAGTTTGAGTATACTATATCAGGAGTAGTATAGTTTAAAGAACAAAATAAGGATTTATTACACAGTTCCTGACATCTTAAATTATGTCATTATATTTAAGTTAATTAAATATTTATTCTTCCTTTATTTTTTAAGGCACAAATAGGAGAGGTAACTTAGTTCAACTTTTGATTCACACCAAAATGATTTTTACAATTAAAAGTATTTTTAATTTATGGATTGATATAGATTTTAAAATGCTTTCTTCATTGCTATTTGTAAGAAGACAATTTGTGGCAATTCTCTTTACTGAATTCTTGAACAGAGTGCTATTGATTCTTCATATTTTCACCCATGACTGTAGAGAAGTTTGTGTAAGCTGTAAGTGGCAAGAAAAGTCAGAACCTACCTGGGGAACCATCAAGAAATCAGAAAATCAGATTGAAACAGAGGGAAGAATATGGGAGTTGGAATCATGGGTTCTACCTGTCACTGAGGCCTGTCCCTTCACTTTGCTGAGTTTCACTTTTCATAACTGTTAAAGTGATGATGATGAAAATAGTACCTTTCACCATGGTGTTATTGTGGGGATCCAATGAGTTAATATGCACAAATGGCTATGTTAATTGTTACATACTACAAAAATAATCACCATGAAACTATAGTTGAGCATATTTATTTGTGACTTTTAATTCTTTCTTGGATCAATTTTTTTTAACTTAACATACACCTGCACCTGAGTCATATTTGTCTAATTTCTAAAAAAAAAACCTTTCTATAGTAACAGGTAAGTAGTTCTACCAAAGTCTTGAAAATGCCTTTGGCATTAATTCATAAAAGTACAAAGACAAAAAGCAAATTGCACACAGTAAGCCTACAAAGTTTATTTGCCTATGTATTTACAGTTTACAAAACAGTCTTCCCTCCTTCTCCAAAAGCTTAGTATATAGTCTCAAAAGCAAGAAGAGAAAAAACCCTTCTTGATTTTTGTGGTACACTAAATGATTTTGGAAAAGTATAGGAATATCAAAATATCAGAATTTATATTCCTACATGAATATATAGGTATAGTTTTAATAAAATAGAAAAACAAAGTTGAAGAAACTGTGGCAAGAGATTCTAGAAACTAAAATCCGTGGTTGTTCATGGAAGATGGGCCAACAAGGAAAATGGGCAACATGGGTGGGAAATAGGGTTTTCATTGTAGATCAAGCCCGTTTTTTGGTTTTTGAAATGTGAATATGTTGCTTTTTAAAATATTTTAAAACAAAGCAAAAAGTAGTACTTTCTAGGTAGAATATATTCATATAATTGTTGTATAAGTTTAGAATGATGTTAAAACATTTATTGTTTATATGAAATTCAAATTTAACTCGATGTCTTGTGTTTTATCTCACAAAAGAAACCTCACTACCCCATTTTCTTTTGATGTTTAATTTTTCCCCTTTTATGTTTAGTTCACATGTAATAATTGTGCATATTTATGGGATACAGAGTGATATTTCAGTATTCATATGTAATATATAATGATTAAATCAGGATAGTTACCATATCTATCTCAAACATGTATCTATTATTTGTTGTGAACATTCAAAATCCTCTCTTCTGTCTTACTGTGTCGCCCGGCAGTGCTGCAGGACACCAGGATTTATTCCTCCTATCTAGCTGTAATTTTGTTTCCATTAACCAACCTCTTCCCATCCTTCCTCCCTCAATCCCCTTCCCAGCCCCTAATACCCACACCTCTGCTCTACTTCCATGAGCTCAGAATTTTCTTTAGCTCCCATGAGTGAGAACATGTGGCTTTTATCTTGCTGTTCCTGACTTATTTTGATTGACATAATGACCTTCTTGCTCATCCATGTTGCTGAGAATGAAGGATTTAATTCTTCTTTATGGCTGAATAGTATTCCGTCGTGTATAGATACTACATTGTCTGTTGATGAAAGTTTAGGTTAGTTGCGTATCTTAGCTACTGTGAATAGTTTTACAGTAAACTTTGGGGTTACTGGTATTTCTTCTTTATACTGATTTTCTTTCCTTTGGATAAATACCCAGTAGTGAGAATATTGGATTGTGTAGTAACTCTATTTTTAGTTTTTTGAGAAATTGGCTGTACCAGTTTACATCCCCACCAACTTGGTATAAGAGTTCGCTTTGCTTTCAGGGTTTGTTACTTTTTGTTTTTTTGATAGTAGCCATTTTAATGGGGATGAGATGATATCTCATTGTGGTTTTGATTTACATTTCTCTGATGATTAATTATGTTGAGCATTTTTTTCATATGTTTGTTGGTCATTTGTATATCATCTTTGAAAAAATGTTTATTCAGTTTCTTTGCCCATTTTTGGTTTATTTATTTATTTATTTATTTATTTTCAGGTAAGGGTAAATAATTTATTTGTTAAGAAAATTTTAATTTCTGTTTTGCTAAATTGCTTTTCTAAATTATTACTTATTAATAACTTCTTCTTTTAAGTTTCTCTGCAAGCAATCTCCTCTTTAGTAATGTTTGCTTCTCCTCTGCTGTCATTTCTGGTTTCTCTATCATTTCCTCTGCCTCCCCAGGTTTTCCTTTCTGCTCCGTGCTCTGTTTCTGCTTAGTCCTTACATCCTTTCTCATGGACATCAACTTATCTCTCTTCTGCTTGAGATAGTGTTCTCGTTGCCGAAGCTCTTCTGTTCCAAGTGCTG
>CAUYRH010154695.1:0-10228 GCA_963574655.1 Perodicticus potto
TAAGGAAGAAATGAGTATCACAATCAGAAAAAAAAGTAAACTGATTTTAAAAACCTCATTATACAGTAATTCCCCTATTGTGTCTTTTCAGAATTTTGGTGCCACATTTTTATCACCTCATTTACATTTTGAGTTGTGACAAACCTGGTGTGTCCAAAGACCTACTTTATAGCATGGCTTTCTGTTCTGCCTTGATCTGATGCAGAAACTTCTCTTTCTGTGTGTTCCAGTCCAAGCCGAGAGCCTTTAGCTTCCTTGGTGAAAGAGTCTAGGGAGCAAGCACTAATTTTACTGTATATGTTGCCTCAAAAATCTAAGCATCCCCCATAGGTACTGTATATTTTGTCAGCATTAGTGCAAAATGAGACACCTGTCTCATCTTAGCAGTGATCTACTGGCATGCCCCAAACCATCTGCTCCCTAAAAACCTTTATTAAAATGGCAGCCTCCTGAGTCTTGTAGTTTTATTTTTCCTCTGCCAAACATATGTCTAATCAGCACATCTGGGTGCTTTCCCTGACCTGCTCACCAGGGACAATTAGAATGCTATTAGGTGGAGCACATTATGTTGTATGAGATGTCTGTAGGAACAAAGTTCTGGAAACTCGATGTTAACAGTAAAAGAAGAATTTGACATAACCCCGAGGGGAGATAGTGAAATGGTGCTACTATCTCTCCCAGTGAAGGCCAACTGCTCAGATGGTCGTTGGTGACGGGTATGGAGGGCAACGTGTTTCCGGGTCAGTAGAAATATATCAAGGCAAGGCATGTTGATTTTCTCTAACAAACACACCCTATACGCAACAGCAGCTACACTTAGTCACTGTCTAATTATATTTGCAATGGTCCACATTCGTTTCCAAGATGTGTCTTATTTTCATGATAGCCAAATAGGTAAATTAAAGGTGGGTGCAATAGGAATGATATCTACCTTTCATATTTTATGGCAGAATTAACTGCTGTGTTTCTCAGAAGGCTATGACTTTTTAAAAAATAAAATGATAAAGAGATTTATTTCCATGCTTTATCATTTGGCCCATTTTATTTTATTGGACTCCACACCATAGATAAGAGAGGTAGGATGAGATTCTGCCATTTGCTGACTGTGAATATTCCAGTTGATCCCATTTTTAGATGACCTTGGAGCAAATATACATGTGCTACTTGAGCTTCTTCATTTTTCACTCTGATCCTTGACTGAAAGTGAAATTTCAGGTTCATAGAAATCACATCCACTCAGAGCCAATATAACTTTTTTTTAAAATTCTGAGTATTTCTTCTCCCTTAGTGTCTGCTTGTCATATCAGATAAGAGGGATTTTGGGAGAAAATCTGGATGAATTTTTCAGTATATTCTCATTGCAGAGTCCATCCCCAATGGACTCAGCCTGAATTTTAATCAAGGGTCTTCAGATCTGTGAGGAAGTGACCAGTGGTCTCATTTGCTCATGAACAGAAGGTTTCCAGGGATGCAGGATTTTTAGTGCTCAGACCAAGACCTGGAATAGCCAGGCACCCTGTCTGTGTATTGTGTTTAGTTTGGGAACTGAGAGAAAGATTGTAACTTCTCTTGGGGTGACATAAATTGGGTTTCTGTTCACCAGTCAGATCTATTGCTACTCTATCTATTAACACTTTAGTATGCTGCACATCTGTTTTATTTCTAGGGACTTAGAGTTCAGTTGATGACCACCACAAAACCCTGTGGGTCAGAACATTCAGAGGACAACTCCACGACGGTTGCCTTTTATGGTCTTTGGACTCAGATTGTTCCAAACACACCCCAGTCTGCCCTTCTTTGGAATTCCATTATTACCATTGAAATCAAAGACATCAATTCTACAGTAACCCAATTGCATTTTTACTCCTAGCACAAAGTTAACAGCCACCAGAGAGAGATTTTAAACATGCTGGCATTTTCTTCACAAATGCATTTATCAATTATTTTGTAAAGAGAAAGTCTTCTGGGCATGCCCAGGATAGATTAAGACGAACAGACAGAATTACACTTACCAGAGCCCCTGCATCCCTGCTAGATACCTAAGAATCATATTTGCCTCCCTCCCTACCCTATCCACACTATGCCAGGGAAAGTCTGAAATTTTTAATTATTAATGGAAGCTTTGATTCAGATGTCAACAGTCAAATGAGCAAACAGATCAAAGTCCAATTTCTCTAACTACCACTTAAATTCAGAATGAAATTTAATGATATATTATAGCAAATTTGGCTTCATTCAAAATTTTGTTTTTTTCCAGTAACATTGCTTCTCTTCCTAGGGGATGTGTTGCTATAAGTTTTTGAAGGTAGCTAGAGAATATGGAGTAGGCTTGAAAAGGCTTGGCATACACCGATTTTTGGTGGTTCAAGGTTCTCAGCTCTATACTACTGTAAACAAATGTCCCCACCCAAATCTCAGGGCCGTAGCACCTCTTCATAAATACTCTAAACTTAAGCCTTAATGGTTTGACCTTAACAGAGGACTAGGAAATCATTCAGTCAACTTGTACTTTATGTCTCTACACACTTACATTTTTGTTCTAATCTTCAGGCATGTCTTTACAACATCAATGGACATAATAAATTAGTTTAAGTTGAACTCTCAGTCTGCTTTTAACTGAAAGTCCATAGACAAGAGTTTACTTTTTCTCAGCTCTTCTTTACCTTTAGAAGTGGGCAGCACACCCTTCATCCTTCTTTCCATTAGAGTTTAATATAACGGCAACTTGGTTCTCTAAAGCCTTGACTTTGATCTATAGATAATTGTTTAAGTAAAATGATGTTACTGCGTGTTAGAGATTAGCTTCTCCCAATTGCCATCTGCAGGATCATCATGACTGTGTTCGTGTTCAAACAGATGATCAGCTCAGGGTGAGGACCTCGTCTTGAGAGAGATTATTCTGGGACCACGGGTGAGATAAACAGTCTCTGAATATTTGCTGTCATGGAAATTTAACGCAGGTAATTGGTAACAAAGACAATAAAAGATGCTGAGAAGATGATTAGGGATTAGTGAGCCAACACACAGATTATCAATAGCAGCTTATCACTACTAGGTTTAGCGTGGGAGAACCTCCTCCCCACACACACACAAAAAAACAAGGAAGTAAATGACAGTGGAGCCAAGAGCCTTTTCAAAAAATCACCAGGAAGAAGCTGAAAGCTTGATTTAAGGATATTTAAGCCATGGAAATTATGTAGCCATTGAGGGAAACCCCAGCCAAGAAAAAGAAGGAAAGAAAAGTATTTTGCTTTCTCCCTCCCTCCTATTGCCTAATCTTTCTTCAATGCTTCTTGTTGGCCAAACAATTAGTAAAGAGGGCGGAGTCAGGCTTCCTGCCACGTAGAACCCTATGCATCAAGGGTAAGGATCCAACATGATGGCCGACACACAGACCAGCTCAGTGCACTTGCAGGCCAACATGATGGCCGACAGCACAGACAAGTTCAATGCACTTGCAGGAGCAGAGGAAAGGCAGGATGAAAGAAAGCAGAGGAGGATAAGCCTGGAGTTGTGTGGGGTGAAGGGAGCCGACAAGGGTGGTGGGGGCAGTTAGATAGTAGTATGGAGCCAAGAGAGGCAATCACATTTGACAGACTCGTGACCCTCCACCCCTGCCTCCCTGACCAGCATTCCCCAAACAATTACACCATCCTGGAATTTTCTCTGCTTATCCATCTACTGGAAAAGCACATCTCCAGGCCTCCCTCTGACCATGATCTCTTTCTGCATAATGTGGCAGATAAGACACCTATAAGAGAAAACTTGGGAAATTTAATTACATTCAAAAAATCTCTAATGTTAAAGCTTCATAGAAAACAAAGAAGCAGAAATAAAACTTTCTAAAGATACCCAAGAGGCCTCAAACTTCCAGCTAAGTCAGGATTTGTTGGTGTAGATGCTCCAGGATAAAGTCCCACGGTCAGGAAATTGGGCAGTTCTAGAAGGAAACTAGTATATCTCCTGGGATTGCAAACACCAGATCTCAGCAGTGAGCTCCCGAGGAGGAGGGGAGAGAGAATCCATACGTGCCGTTTGTTGTGTCACTAAAGTTTAAGAGAAAAGAAGCTGAAGTAATTGGCTTAAGCCTCAATATTGCAAGAGCTTAGTATTTTGTTTGAGAACTACATTTAGATTCTTTTTTAACACAAATTGTTATTTGGAAAATATCCTGAAATGTTTATATGTAATATGTAGTTTATGCATTATACTGAAAGTAAAATATAAGATGTCATCTGTCAGTTCTGAAAAGTTTGATCCTAATTAGTACAAAGTAGGAAGACGAAGTTATATTTCTTGTGATTACATCTATGAAAAAGTCTCAACTTGTATATGTGAAAAAAGTCCGCATCAAATTCCATGAGGAAACAATTTTCTGTTGCAATAGTTCTCTTAATTTTCTTCCTGTTCTATACTAAGCATAAACATGTAGGTTTTATTTTAATAATTTTAGATATTTAAGTCATCATCTTTCAATTTTTACTATATTTTCTAGATAACATGTTGCCTCATTGTCACTCCCTAATAATGTTGAAAAAATGAATATTATCACTCCATATTATGCTGATATTAACTGAAATAAGATGTCAAGATGTATTATTATAATGATATACTGTGTTTTGGTGTCTAACACTTGATATTATGTGTAAATGAGCCCCATGAAAACATCATTTGAAAGAAAATAATTACATCTAGATGATTGCAAGTGCAGCTTATATTTTTAAAATTGTTGATCTGATTGCAGTAACTGAATTTGCCATGGGAACGTATATAAAACTAACAACAGGTTTATGGATAAAGTGTTTGAAATCTTTGAATAAAGCTGTGATATTCTTGCCACACAAATGTAATTCTCTGAAACTTGCATTCATTGAGTATGTATGTGAAGAATCTATTCTATGTCCTTTGTCCTTTACGGCATTAACATCAAAGAATTTTTCCTACTTTTTACTATTTATCATGTTATAATATTATTTTGTCACTCTCCTGTCCCAATCAGTGTACGACATCACTAAAATGAGTCCTATAATTTGTGTTCCCAAGGTCTCACAGAATGACAATCGGGGGATAAGGTTGATAAATGTCCAAATGCCATCTACTGCTCTTCCCTCAAATCCTCCCAGGGGATGAGATAGCCTGAGGGATTTTCATTAATTTCAAAATAACTTGCATAAATCCAGCTCACGCTGGGATGATGGAAGTTTTTACTTTCTAATGACATATATTGGATCTGTGGAATGAAGGGATATTTTGGGTGAGTTCTGAAAGCAAAGATGTCTTTTTCACCAAAGCCACAGCTTCAAGAGAGAGCTTAAAGAATGTGTCAAGAATAAATAACCCCTTTATGACCACAGGTAATTTCTCTTGGTCAGGGTTTAGTCACACTAACAGATCAATGTATGAAAAATTTCACTTCCATAACCTATGCTTTTTCCTATCAGGGAACCTGGGGAGTTGATTTTAGAGAATGCTACCCTGGAACTTTTTCTGAAAATAAAATGCATTTAGCCATGCAAATCCTTGCTAGACAAGGATCACATCAGGGTTCCTGATATAGTGGTCTCAGATGTAAATAAAACCATATACTGCCAAAATTACTCCATTGTGCTGACCTCTGTCCGAAAGCTAACACAAAATATATTATTTTGGGTCCTAGAGTGACTTATTTGAGCAGGATACAGATCAAAGACATCATCTCTGGAGGTTAAACACTAGGTTAAGGTTTGGTCCTTTATGACCCTGAGTAAATCAATTAACTTTCTGCCCTAGTTTCCTTCATGTACAGCAGAAATTGAAACACAATTCTGGCTTTCTCCACAATGTTTTGGCCAAGAATTATACACCTGCACAAACACACAAACATGTTGAAATGAAAAAGACTTGCCCATTTAAGTAGAACTTGCTTTATGTATAACACATTTTTCTCCCAAATATTTAAAAATAAATGCTGCAAATGAAATTCCCCAAGAACAAGTTATAATTATACACAACATGACATTGGCAGAGGAGAAAACGAGAGTGCTCACTGACAAAAAGTGTCCTAGCGCTTTTGTCAGCTCCTTCAAATTCCGTGTAGAATTGCATTGATCTAGGGAAGTGCTGAGAAGTATCAGAACATTCTGCAGTAAAGGGAATCCAAGTTCCCTTCTCCTAGGATAAGTCACTTCACATTTCAATGGGATGGAGTCTTTTTTTAACTGAATTCATGCAGTGGTTAATTCAGATTTTATTGAATAGTCATGGTCAGATAGCCTGGCTCTGGCCAAGACAAAGATTGTGTCCATATTAGCTTCAAAGTATCACAGATAAGACTACTTGCTAGCAAGATTTAAAGGCATCCCTCTTTGAAGATGAAACTGTTCATTTTCTTATACCAATATACATAATGCATTTGTTTTCCTTCGTCAGCTTTAAGAATATGTCATTTTTCCCGGCTCTCTGTGTTGGGCCCGGCATGGCTCTGAGTGACAGCTCCTGGCAGTTTACATTAGCGTCATTAGGAGCCTGACGATGTGCTTTCTCACTGGGGCACTGTCACGGTTTTATCCCGACTTTGTAGTTTCAACTACTGTGATTTGTGTAGATCTGTCATCAGCAGAGCAGTAGCAGTGTGAAAGACACAAAGAAAGAAAAGCTGTAGTACAGAAGTGAGATAACATCAGGTTTACTCTCCACAGCATTATTGTCCAGATTACAAAAGAATACCTGGTGATTGTTCAACATAAAATTCTTTTAATAAAGTTATCAATTTGATAGGCTATTTCTGAGATGTAGATGTAACATGGGTTTTATTTTTCTGTTTTATTCTATAAAGAATGAACAATACCAACATAGAGATTTTTCTTTTTTTTTTTTTTTTACAACTTGGTTAAAATTTATTGTTAGCTAAAGAAAGGAAATCTTAGCTCCTTCGACATAAAAATATCCCAATTATTTTATATGTTTTTTTCTAGGATTTAAAGCAGGGGTCCTCAAACTTTTTAAACAGGGGGCCTAGTTCACTGTCCCTCAGACCATTTGAGGGCAGGAATATAGTTTTAAAAAAAAAACTATGAACAAATTCCTATGTAAAATGCACATATCTTATTTTGAAGTAAAAAAACAAACCGAGAACAAATACAATATTTAAAATTAAAAAAAGGCACCCCCTATCTGTAAAAAAAAAAAAAAAGACCTCCTAATTTAAAAAAAAGTAAATCCTAACTGGGTCTTACCTTGGTCCTCAGGCAGCAGCAGGCTCTGCACAGGCAAGCTCGTGACTCGTCAGATCACGAGCCTCAGTCTCACCAGAGACTGAACTGAGAGGAGGAGTTGAGAGACAGAGAGAAGGAGGGGAGTCGGAGAGTGTGGTGCCCATTCCACACTCGCACACTGTGGCTGGGACAAGTCGGCTGCTAAGCAGGACAGGCAGTGGCAGCAAAAACGCCCTGCGGGTGGAATAAATATCCTCGGTAGGCCACATGCGGATCCCTGATTTAAAGCATCTATGCTCTTCAATCTTATCATCTCATTGGTATAAAATCTTCACATATGGCATGCTGTTAGAATCTATGAAAAATTCGTCTTTTTAAATGTAAAGGATATAGACAAACCCATATGTCCAAAATAAGAGATCAGAATTAGACAATACTGGATTAGGAAGCCACTTAGCAGAGGCCCTCACCCTTTATTTTAGCCCTGATAGGCTATAAGCTCCAGAACCAAGGTTTTCATAAATTCCCTACCCCCACAGTCAACCACATAATTATATTGGTAGTTCTGTCATTGTTTCTTGTATTCAACTAATACAGAGACTTAAGAGATGATTTATGCATGGTCCCCTGAAGCCAGATGAGAAAAATGGGGACAAGTGTTTTAAGGAGAAGGAAACAGAAGTTTATTATGTTGTCAGTAAATGATGAGGCTAGCGTCAAAAATACCAGTGTCCCCCTTCTGAACAGAAACACAGAGGGTTGAATGATTCTGATCAATCCTACTATCCCGTCTTCAGCTAAAACAATCTTGTGGCCTCTGCCCTGATTCATCCCATCTTCGGCTGAGATGATTTTGTGACTTCCACCCAGATGGTTTCCTGGAAGTATCTCCTGTGGTGCAAAGAGAAAAAGACTTTCTGTAATTAAAATCGTAATGCCCAAGTCAAGTTTGACTTTTGCAACAATAAGATGTGCTCAAACTTGACCTGTGTGCATCTTTTGTTATTAGTATACATTGGGTATACGATATTAGTACAGGTTTTTCCTTTCTTAATATGTGAATGCATTTTGGGAACCTCTTTATGTATTATTAAATCAGGAGAGCATGTCTAGAAATTCTATTTCAGAATATTAGAGAACACTGTATTTTTCATCTGGGAAAGTACTCAGATTTGCTCATTTTTCATTTACAGTATCTAGAATAGAAAAAATGTTCTTAAAAAGTGTCATGGAAATTTAAAAATATATATATGCTGAATTAAGATTGTCCTAAAATGGTTTACCTACTTAATTATGAGAGGCATACTGTAAAATAATTTAATTACCTTTATTAGTTACTGCTTTTCAAAAAAAATATAAAGATCAGTAAGTGCTGGCAAAAATGTCTGAAGAATTACATACAATTTTATCATTTATGTTAAGAAGCATTAAAACATTTCTTATCTCACAATATTACTGTGAGATTTGAAGAAATCTTTACAAGTGAAAATCATTACAAGTGAGAAGGTATTCAATTTTTTTTTATAATTTTATTAAATCATAATTGTGTACATTGGTGCAATCATGGAGAACAATGTGCTGACTTCATATACAATCTGAAATATTTTGGTTGTACTGTTAAAGATAGCCTTCATGGAATTTTCTTGATCACTATATGAACACATTGATATTCTACATTTAATAAGTTATCCAATTTTAAGCATCATTTAAACATTGTTTAAATGCTTTCCACAGTCGTTGGAATTTGGTAAATCCATTTTCTGTATGGCTTCAGTTGTCTATGAATATGTTTGTGTAAGATTGTTATGGTTTTACTTTCAACCTCATGGTATTCTTTGTAATTGTCTGAGTTTAAATACTTCCGGTTTTATTTCTTAAAGAAGAACAGTATTTCCGGTAGGAATTTAGTGAACACTATTTAACAATATAGTGCTTTAGAGTTTTATACCATTTCACATCAATCTATCTGATGTCTACCCGATAGCAAATTTGTTTCTATAAGAAACCTTTTGAAAGTGTAAAGTTTAATGGTGCTTTCTTTTAAGGCATGCTATTTAATGACTCTGTCTGTTTTATAAGATGTGGGTAAGGATTTTCTGTACTATGGGGGAAAGTGTATTACACAGAAATTAGATAGGGCCACGTGTTCTGCTTCTGGCCCTGTAACTAACTACTTGTGAGACCTGGTGCGAGTTACCACGTGCAACTCATCTTATTTGTTTGCTTTGGTACAAGGCACCAGATTATCTGTACAATAACATTCTACTCACAAAGAAATAAAATTCTGAGCTACAGTACCGAGGTTTTCATAAATTCTCTACCCCCGCAGTCAACCACGTAATTATATTCGTAGTTTAGTTATTGTTTCTTATATTCTTTATTAAAATTAACACTATATATTCCTTAGATTATAGCAAGTTTAATAGGAAATACCTAACAATGCAAGAGCTTAAGCATTTAAAAGTAATATTTGGTCTTATCAGATTGAAATCCTACCATTAGTATCCTTCTAGACAGTCATGTACTTAAGAGTACATAAAAAATAGTCCAAAAATGTTTCACAGCTAGATATATAATTTGAATAATCAACTATACAAATTTTATTTTAGTGTAATTTAAAAATAATCACTTCATTTTAATTTAATTACTATTGGTTGGTTACATACATTGAGCTGAATGTCCTGTTAGAAAATGTGATTGAAAAGATGAACAAACGCAGCCATTTAAGAGCCACTTAAGCCATTTCTTTTGATAGAGAAAGAAAAATTGATAGATAAAAATAATAGTATCAGAGATAGATACAAAATGTCTAACTATCACCCTTCTCACAACCTGCATGTTGCTCGGAGCCACCCTCATGTTCCACTTGGATGAGTCAGTAGGTTCCTGACAAATCTATGTACACTTGATTCTGCCTGCGTAGTCTAATTTTGCAGAAAGCAGCCAGAAGCATTGAGGAAAAACATGAGAGAACACAGTACTACTTTGTTCTATTCTTGAGATACTCTTCTAAGAAGAATATGTTCCAGCTCCAT
>CAUYRH010154702.1:0-32856 GCA_963574655.1 Perodicticus potto
TTGTAGCAGGCGTCTGTAGTCCCAGCTACTTGGGAGGCGGAGGCAGGAGACTCACTTGAGCCCAGGAGTTGGAGGTTGCTGTGAGCTGTGATGCCACAGCACTCTACCCAGGGTGACAGCTTGAGGCTCTGTCTCAAAAAAAAAAAGAAATCTGGGTTAAAACTCCCTGGAGTACAGCAGAAAATAAACAGGGCAGTAGTGAGAGCCATACTTCTCAGATGGGTTTGGGCTAAGTTTTGGAGCACCTGGGATCTAGAGACAGCAATATGGATTTGATTCACTACACTAGCAGAGTTAAAAAGTCCACCTGTTAGAGACAATATGACTTTTGAACTCTCTCTACTTGAGTTTCCCACATACACCACAATATATCTTATTGTGTATGTGTGAGACCTCTTGCATCATTTTGCCTTGGTCAGTTAAATTTTGCAAGAACAAACATTTACTGGGACCCAATGTGCACCAGGCACAGTGCTGAGGGCTTGGCCTTGATGCTTAAGGAAATGGACATTTGCCTCTCAAGCCAACAGGTGAGTAAATAAATAAATTCATTGCACCATATGTTCTATCTCCCCCTCTCATTAAAAACCACACATACATGAAAAATGTTCTCCCAAAGTCTGTTGTCTAGGTTTTGTTCATGTTCTTTAGATTAAAAAAAATCAACATCAAATTTCAGAAGTTTCTAGTATAAGTGAAAAGGTTAAATGCATGTGAACAATTCCTTCACTCATTGGATCACATTATTTGATAACCTCTCTCAAATAGAATTTTTCTTTATGTATCTATGTTATATATATTTGTTATATATATATATATAATTGTTCTTTTCTTTACATATATATTTGTTGTATACACACACACACACACACACACATATGTATATATATGTAATTGTTCTGAGAGATGTTCTTTCTATTGTGTATCTTAGATCTAAACCAGATTGGAGCAACACTGAAGTTATCAATCCACGCAGGGTTCCCTTCTTCCAGGTCTAGTCTGCATTCCGGCTTCTCACAGCGCCCTCCTCTGGTTCTCCTCCCCTGTGTATGCTTTTCCTTTCTGACTGTGATCTCTACCCAGCACTGGTCTTCACTCTCCCTACTGAATTTTATAAACACTCAGCCCTTGTCCCCATGCCTCTCAGGAATGATGTCAGAAGTTCTCCTCCCACATTTGTTCTCTGTTACCAGGCATCCCTCACGTTGCCCTTAGCATCCTAAATTCACCCTGTTTTTCAACCCAAGTAAACTTGGAGATACAGCCCTCGGCAAACACCAGGCCTCCCAATCTCTCATACTTAGATATATGAATTATTACTATAATAATTCATGTCTTTCATAAATAAGAATGTAGAATTAAAGTCTTTTCACTGTGATGTAAATTGTTCTGGGATGAGGAAAGAGCTACAGTAATCTATTCTCTTATGGAATGATTCAAAACCTTTGCAACGCTGCAAGTAAGGCCAACAGACACCAGGGGGCGTGAGAGACTTCTTTTTCCCGCTGGAAAAAAAGACCAGCACATGCATTTCCAGTGCTCCTACCTGTTTCTTCCACCAATGACAACTGTAATTGTTTTTTCAGAGTTTATGTATTTTTCTCTTGTGAATCTTAATTTTTCCCCCCTACACTGTGAAGAAATATAATTGGTTATGCATTTGCTGAAAATAAAACATCTAGGCCAACAGAAGAGGATTTGTTTTTGGTTTTTGAGACAGTCTCACTCTGTTTCCCAGCCTAGCTCACAGCAACCTCAAACTCCTGGGCTCAAGCCATCCTCCTGCCTCAGCCTCCTCAGTAGCTGAGACTACAGGCACCCGCCACAATGCCCAGCTTGTTTATTTCTATTTTTTTGAGACCTGGTCATGAACTCCTGAACTCAAGGGATCTGCTGGCCTCAGACTCCCAGAGTGCTAGAATTATAAACAAGACCCACCACACCAGGCTTGAAGAGTATTTGTTACACATGTTCCCAAGGCAGGGGCTGAGACCTGCTGCACCGCAGCACCCTTGTACTTCAGAATATTAGGACATGTTTAATAGGCTCTTTAGGATCCACAGCATCCAACACTTTTTAACCACATATACTTAACGATTAAAAACATTGCTTCTGCTCTTTCTTTGGTGATGTTAGAAAAAATTTCAAAAGAAGCAGTTTGTTGGTTTCATATCCTAAGTAGTCAGTGCTCCTCTCACAATGAACGTCACCCTGAAGGGATTCTGCAAGGAAGTGTCACTGTGGTCAGGGAGAATTAGTGTTTATCCAGTAACTGATCAGGAGACAAAAGAAAATGTTCAGTTTGCTTCTCCTGTCATCTCTCTCACTTCCTCCAATCCCACTTGTCCAGACCATCTTTAGACTCTGAGTAGAGTTATCCTCCCACTATGCAACCTTGGCAAACTATACTAGAGGCAGCTGTGTGTCCCCAATCCCAGCCTCCCTGCCTGCAGAATTACCCCAGCCTCCTGTGCAAGGCACACGGCTCCCCAGCCTGGCCTGAGACCCCTGTCTGCTCCCTTTACAGCTTCCAGGCACAAGGACTTCTCAGTCCTTTGGGTTTACAGACCGGCTTGTCTTTACAGAGTCTCCCTCTCCCTCTCCTTCACCCCAAAGTGTCCTTGTCAGGGGAGTTTTCTTCACTGTGCCCTGATCGAACCAGAATCATTGTAGCACTCATCACATTTTATTTACTTCTTTATCTCATGTGTTACCTTCATATAGATTGAATGTCTTTTTACTTTTATGTCTCTGGTGTTAGTTTACCACACAGTAAGTGCTCAATAAATATTTGTTGGATAAAGAAAGCTATGGCTTATATGACCCAGTAATCCCACTGCTAGGTATATATCCAAAAACAAACAAACAAAGGAAGTAAGTGTATGGAAGAGGTGCCTGAGTTCCCATGTCCAGCAAAGCATATTATTCACTGTAGCTAAGGTGTGGAGTCAATCTAAATGTCTATCAACAGATGAATGGATAAAGAAAATTTGGTACATGTACACAATGGAATACTACTAAGCTATAAAAAAGAAGAAAAGACAAATACCTCATGTTCTCATTTATATGTGGGAGCTAAAAAAGTTAATCTCAAAGAGGTAGAGAGCAGAACAATGCTTACAGAAGCCTGGGAAGGATGGGTGGGGGAATAAAATGACATTGACCAACAGGTACAAAAATATAGTTAGATAAAAGAAATAAATTCTAGCATTTGATAGCACAGTAGGGTAAATATAATTATCAATAATTTATCATATGTTTCAAAGTAGCTGGTAGAAAAGATTTGGGATATTCTCAAGACAAAGGAATGATAAATATTTGAGATGAAGGATATCCTAATAACCTTAATTTGATCATTACACATTGTATACATACATGTACTTATATACGTGTACCCTGTAACTATGTATTGTTATTAGGGATCAATATAAAATAAAGTACCACTAGATTAATGGAATGATCCAAGGATAAACTTTTCTGCATGCTTAGGGTCTTAAACAATAAGCAATAAAACAATTAACAATTGGCAAGTTTTAACTGGGCCTTTCAAACTCTTTTTATGGAGAACAATGAACTTGAGGGGGAAAAATCCAGATCTGAAATTTGTCATGTCTATTGTAAAAGGAACTTTTGATCTCCATTCTATATTTCATAGAGTATTCCCAAACACAAGTAGATAATTCACCCAGGTCAAACAGTCAGCAAGGAGCACTCCTTCCCTAGGGTCTGCAGGGCTGATTTCCATTTTCTAAATTCCATGATCTTTTAAATATCTAACAGCTAAATTTCTCTCTCTCTCTCTCTCTCTCTCTCTCTGAGTCTTACTCTGTTGACCAGGCTAGAGTGTGGTAGCATCACCTAGCTCACAGCAATCTCAAACTCCTGGGTTTGAGTGATCTTCCTGCCTCAGCCTCCTGAGGAGCTGGGAATACGAGTGCCTGCCACAAAGCCTGGGTAACTTTTCTTCTCTTAGTAGAGATGGGATCTCATTCCTACTCAGGCTGGTCTCAAAACTCCTGAGCTCAAGCAGTCCTCCTTCCTTGGCTTCCCAGGGTGGTAGGATTACAGGTGTGAACCACTGTGCCCACCCTGAAAGCTAAATTTCTTGATACCCATTTTAAAAATAACTTTAACACGATTAACTAAAATTCTAATATGGGGAGTAAAATTGTATCACATTTTCTCACACATTTTTCCCCCATGTGTGCCATTCCTCAACTTCAAGGGAAAAAAAAATATTTAGAACATAATCCACTACCCCATCCCCTCTTTGCTTGTCCAGTTTTAAAATAGCAACTCCAGCTGCTGGTAAACACTCTTTGGGGATTTTAAGGCCACTGATCAATTTCACGGCTACAGGCAAAGTACTTTGCTTGGAAATATTTTTCACATGACATACAAGGTGCTCCGACCTCGTCAGGGCAGCCAGAGGGCTCCTCTGAAGGCAGGGGCGGCTGCCTGCCCAGCTCCAGAAACTGAGAAGCCCTCAGGCTGTCGGTGGCTGGTGGCCGCTGGCACCAGTCTCAGTTGCTCCTGCCACCTCAATTGCTCACTGCCTTTTCCCACTCTTTACTTTCTCCTTCCTGCTGACTCTCATTTTTAACAAACTGAGCCAGGGAACAGAGAAACTCCAACTGTTCCAGGAACCCCTGGGAACACAGAGATGGGAAGCTTTCTTGTGCCTCCTTTCTGTATGTAGAGCAAGGCCCAAACATAATGCATATAAAGAAAACTTAAAGTTCCTCCTTTGGAATGACACTTTCTCTTGCCTAGTTCTTCTCCACCTTCATGAGAAGGGTGCACTGGACTACATATTGCTGGGCCTAGAGTCCAGAGCTCTGGCTCAGCAGGTCTGGAGCAAGGCCTGAGAATCTGCATTTCTAACCAGTTCCCAGGCACTGCTGTTGCTGCTAGTCCTGACACCACCTTGGGAACTACTGACTTTCTCTCATTCACATCCTTACACGACAAGTCGCCTCTTTGGTGCTTCTCTACAAACGCACTGCTGCACTCCCCGGCACCTTCCCTTCTAATGGCAGCTTGGTCTAAACTGGAGAGGGTGGCCCACTAGGACTTCCCAGAGCCAAATTATGGCTTTTGCCTAATTGTAGACCAAATTGTGTCAGGACGGTAGCAAAAAGGGCTGTATTATAAAATCATAATTTTAAGAGATTTTCTTTCTTTAAGCTGGGAAACACATTTCCCTGATATGTTTCATTAATTCTGTAAGCTTTTGTTGAGCATCCGTGTGCCAGCATGTTATGGGGTTATAACCTTCCTGCCATTCAGACTATTTTTCTAGAAAATCAAGTTTTTAATACTGTACAAAGATAGCAGTTTTCAAGTGGAAGCTTCTTTCCTCATTTCTTACCCAGAATAAAGTGTTGATCATGCCAGAGTGACTTTGCCATTTTTGCAGGAGCTCATCCCAGAGACTGTGCTAGAGATAGGATGTAGCTTAGTGGTTAAGAACTGGACCCCGGAGTGGTTAAGAACACGGACCTCTTCTGGAGTGAGATGGACCCCGGTCTGGGCCTGAAGAAGCTCCAAGCCCTCACGAGCCTCAGTTCTTTCCTCACAGAGATGCACCAAACCCACTCTTTGGCTCCATTCTAAATGTCCAGGAGGTAAACTTACTGAGGCCAAACCCAAATGTCATAACATGTATTTCTGAAATAAAAGAATAAACCTGATGTTGGTATTAAAAAGTGTTCATTAACTGTATCAGTTATCTATTGGCACAATAATGCTGTGTAACCAGATACCACAGATCTCATGGTATATCTATAAACATTTATTCTTTGCCATTCTATATGGCAGCTTGGTCTAAACTGGAGAGGGTGGCCCACTAGGACTTCTATAAGTCAGCAGGGTGGTTCCGCCTGTCTGTGCCTGATCTGTTGGGCTCTCTCAGCTCCTGTGGCTGCAGTCACTTGGCAGTTGGGCCGGAAGCTGGCTCACATAGGATGTTGTCAGCTACACCACTGGTCTCTGCTGTGTGAGGTGTCTCATCCTCCAGCAGATAAATGAGCTTGCCCTCATGGCATGAGGACGTTCAAAGAGTGAACAGAAGCATGCAAGGCCTCTTGAGAATTGGGTTCAGCATGGGGATATGGGTCATTTTTGTTGTATTCTTTTAGCTAAAATAAGTCACAAAGCAGCCCAGATTTGAAGTGTAGAAAAATAGATTCCATCTCTTGATGGGAGGGGCTCCAAAGTCATGTTACAAAGGCCTCAAATGCATGGAGGCATACAGAATTAGAGCCATTTTTGCAGTCAACCAATCACATTAACATGCTTTTGTCATTAAAGTTTTATTAATCAAATATTTTAAGTTCAATACCATAGGGAAGAGAATAATTTCTCCACCTGCCGGCTGCTAGATTTCTCATCCAGTAGCTACCTACTATACATAATAATAAGTAGAGCCCACTTTCAACTGAGATTGGTAGAGAATTGAGGTACTAGAGTAGCTCATTTTGAAATAAATATTCTACTCTTCTCTCTTCAGTCTTTATTGTGTCCAAATCAAAGATGGTTTATCATGGACCATCTTTTAGAATGATTTGGGAAATTTTCCTCCTTGTGAATTTTTTTAAAATTTTAAATTTTTTAATTATTTTATTTGAGACTGAATCTTGCTCTGTTACTTGGGCTAAAGTGCATTGGCATCATCATAGCTCACTGCAACCTCAAATTCCTGGGCTCAAGTGACCCTCCTCCCTCAGCCTTCCAAGCAGCTGGGACAACAGGTGCATGCCACCATACCGGGCTAATTTTTCTATTTGTAATAGTGATGGGGTCTCACTCTTGCTCAGTTTGGTCTCAAACTCCTGAGCTCAAGCAGTTCAACCACCTCAGCCTCCCGGAGTGCTGGGATTACAGGCGTGAGCCACCACACCTGGCCCATCTTGGAAAATTTTAAGTGTCGTGATTAACATGCTGGTTTTAAAGCAGCCATAGAAAAAATAACATAATACTTTTAGAATATTATGACTTAAATAAAATTAAAACAATAAATATAGCTTTGAAATATCACTTTATTTAATGTGAAAAATGCTAGTACACCAAAACAATTCTGCGAAGTCTAGAATTATAAGTTATTCTACTAATCTTTATTATTCTGCCACATATTATCATTTAAATTTGCATAAACATTTGTTAGCTCAAAAAAGGATATTTATCCTAAAGCTGACATGCTTTCTTTTATATAAAACAAAAGGCTTCCACACTCACTAGCATTGCAATAATAAACATGATTCATTCTTCAACAGACTGATAGAATTCCAACATCTAAACACTTAAAGCAGATTTTTCACTCCAGTTTCATGTAGAATGCTTGCCTGTATTTGAAAGCAAGTGCTGTATTTTAATATTAACAGCAAATACAAATGTCACACCACATTTGCATGACTGATGTTGTTATGATGATTAAATACGAGGCAAGCAGATGACCACTGATCATATACAAGGTCAGGGATACCAGAAATATCGTGGAAACAGACTCTCAAAGTGGAAGCCAAAGGCAAATAGCAGGATTTCAGCTTAACACTTGGGCCAAAGCTGAGCTCCAGGTGTCCCTATGACCCCAAATGGTATTTAGAAGAAGAATGGTATTTAGAAGATTAATCGGGGCAGTGTATGTAGAGAATACACAGCACACAGTGCTCTTTGATAAACAGCATTTATTATTTTTCACTATTTTGCCTTTGGTCAGAATTAGTTATGATATTATATTTTGACTCCTAGTGAAACTTATTAGCAAGGCTTCTTGAATCAGAGCAGAGATGAGGTTAAAGACAGGGAATGCCTGAGCAAAAAAAGGATACTTGGTCTCTTGGAGACCGAAAGTTGTGTAATACTGTCTTTTTGTCTCAGTTATCCAAAACCTACACATTTCATTCAGTTGAAATTCTCGATACCACAGCATCATGACAACTATTTCATCTCTTTTCAGGTGTATGTTGTAAATATGATTAAACTCAGGACAGGACAAAATGTGTGGAATCTATAGATGGAATCTTAGGATTATTTATTATGATACTGTAAAACAAAAATGATAACTATTAATTTGGGATATAAAGTATATGCTCTTGTATGGTCCATTCTAGGCCTGGAATATTAGGATTATAAATAGATAGTTTTTTTCTGCAAATAGGTTCGATTTCAGGATCAAATTGAAAACCATGACTACATGGACAGATGTGTATTATTTTGGCTACTGAAAAGCTATTTGTTTCTAGATATATTACTATTATATGCTGTAATTTATTACATTATATTTGTGAGGGGGGTTTGTTTTTTTGAAACAGAATGTCATTCTGTCACCATGGGTAGAGTGCCAATGCATCCTAACTCACAGCAACCTCAAACTCTTGGGCTCAAAAGATCCTCTTGCCTCAGCCTCCCGAGTAGCTGGGACTATAGGCACCCATCAAGACACGTGCCTAGTTTTGCTGTTTTTAGTATAGACAGGATTTTACTCTAGCTCAGGCTGGTCTTGAACTCCTGAGCTCAAGCAAGCTACCCACTTCAGCCTCCCACAGGGCTAGGATTACAGACGTGAGCCACACCATGCCTGGCCTGTATTTCAGATTAAGGTGTAAAGAGTATGGCTGTGTGTATTAAACAAAAGCAAAACACAATCATTAGCGGCTCATTCTGAATAAGAGACTCTGTGGTCTGTGGATGATGCAAGGATAAATTGCACTAAGTTCTTGCTTTCAAGGAGCCTGTATCTCAGAGGTGGCAACTTGAGAAAGGCTACCTGAAATGAACATAATCCCAATAATCAGACTGCTGCTGCCTATGCCTGATCCCATCTCCTCTGCCTTCATTCCCAGCTTTTTCTCCCCTGCCTGCATCACCTGTCCATAAATCTTGACTTGCTGGCATTTCAGGTAAGCAGAGGATGTCATTCCAACTTTGTGGTCATCTTCTATCTGATCTCATGCATTGCTTTTCTTCTATGGACATAGTACATCTTCAATGGTATAATGTCCCTGCCTTTCTTTTGTTTAAATCTAGTGCCCTGAAGGCTCTAGAAGATGTAACAATTGATTCGCTAAATTTAAACATCTCATGTCTCACTACCAACGTTTAGCCAGAAGATGGAGTGCAAAAGCCAAAGCTGGGAAATCTTGGGAATTTTATGACTTTTATTTATTTTCCTCTGTATTGAAAAAGGGCTAAAATTTTATTCTTCAATTTAACATCCGAAGTTTAGTCTCCTAATGTATATAAAGGTATCCAAGACATTAGGAGTGGGCTACCCAAATAAACATAGGATTTAGATTTAATAATTTGTTGAAAACTAGGCAAAAGCATAAATCAATGAATGACCAATGCAAGAAAATGGGTTTTGAGTTCTGTTCTATTAAACAATGTACAAATGTATAATTAGTAGTGGCTGATTATATCAGCATGTCTATATGACAGAGTACCAAATCAGTCCCAAATTGGGCAAGGTTAATTCAATTTTATGAGTTACTTTGGGCATAAAATAGATTGCCAAAAATGTTAAAAATTAGTAAATCTAATAAAGGGGTTTGGTATATATGAATTCTTTGTACTATTTTTTTTTTTTTGGCAACTTTTTCTTTTTTCGAAATTATTCAAAAGTAGAAAGTAAACACCAAAATCAAATTTTCTAGTTCATTTTAGTCAATCAGACATGGCATGATTTTTATCATATGGCAAAACTAGAGCCTTTAAACTGCCCTTTACCTACTTCTTAGGGGGGAAATCAATAAATGTTGAAATTTGCTGAGGTCCATAGCCACTTGTGAAATTAAACTCAGTTGGCACATCAATGATCAGAAGTCCAAATTTTCTTTATCCTAGGAATCCTAGAATCTCCAATGAGTTGGAGACAAGGCAAACAATGTCAAAGAATTTCCACAGTGGAGTGGCCCTTACCTACCATAACACCGAGGAGGCTGAGCGGGATCTGCTCTTGGACTTCCCTGGTAGTCTTTTTAGAAAGACATCCGGTTTCCTCAGCTTGCTTCCTGTTCATGACTCAGCCGCTGTGATGCTAGAGCTCAACAATTGGAGGGCTTTAAAGTACATCAAGCCCCCATCTTCAGCTTCACTTCCAAGACTACAAAAACAGGACTCACCATAATGAATAAAACAGCAGTGAGTGCTGTGCCATGGAGCTGGTCACCCATTCAGTACTGGGAGCGGGCACCATCACCCTCTTCCTATCAAGGAACATATGGATTATATTTTCTCGAAAACAAAGTTAAGTTTGACAGCCCCATGCAGAGTCTGGAAATGTATGAGTTCAAAAGGAAAAGTTTTTGGTTTTGTATTTTGGGTTTTTGTTTTTCTTTTGGCTTGTTTAGTTGTGTGGTTTTTGTTTGTTTGCTTGCTTCTTACCATCTTTTATCCATTCCTTACCATGGGATATTGAATGTCCAAGTGCCTCTGAAATAGAACTATAGACATTGGAAGTTTAATTTCATGAGTTGAGTTTGCCACTCCTGTGGATTTAGCACTCAATATCATGACCAACTGCATTCAATCCAATTGGTAAGATTTCTCCAAGTGGGAAGAGATACGGATTCTACTGCAGTCCGTAAATATGACCATTTATTGATCCAAACATATTTATGTTCCTATTCCTTCAGTGCTTACTTAAACTGTCCCATTTGCTTGACCAAGTCTATTAATGTAAATTGCCTACATCTGAAACTAACTCTGGCTAGCATTTCAATGTGTAGGAGCTAGAATTGGATTACTCCTACAGATTCACCTAGTCTCCTTCACGCCCCTGTTTTTCACACTCTTAAAGTTAGTATTTAAAATGCATACTATTCCAGGGCAGTGCCTGTGGCTCAAAGGAATAGGGTGCCAGCCCCATATGCCAGAAGTGGCAGGTTCAAACCCAGCCCCGGCCAAAAACTGCAAAAAAAAAAAATGCATACTATTCCAGAGTTTTAATTAAAATGTTCTTGGAAGCCAGGTGCAGAAGCTCACACTTGTAATCCCAGCACTTGGGGAGGTTGATCTGGCGGGACCACTTAAGACCAGGAATTCCAAACCAGCTTGGGCAACATAGGAAGATCCCATCTCTACAAAAAAATTTAAAAATAGCTAGGTGTGGTGGCGCACACTTTTAGTCCCAGCAACTAAGGAGGCTGAGGCTAGAGGATTGCTTGAGCCCAGGAGTTTGAGGCTGCAGTAAGCCATGTTGATCAAACCACTGCACTCCAGCCTGGGTGACAAAGTCAGGCTCTATCTCAAAAATAAATAAACACAAAAGATATAAAGTCTCCATCTTTTCTTATGACTTACTCCCTGGTATATACATACCACAGTTTGTTAATCTGTTCATGGGTTGATGGGAATTTGGGTTGCCTCCATGACTTGGCAATTGTGAGTTGAGCTGCAATAAACATTGTGTTGCAAAAGTCCTTGTAGTAAAATGATTTTTGTTCTTCTGGGTAAATATCTAGTAATGGGATTGCAGAATCAAATGGAAGATCTACTTATAGTTCTTTAAAAATTCTCCATACTTCTTTCCATAAAGGTTGTATTAATTCACAATCACACCAGCAGTGTAGAAGGATTCCCTTCTCTCCACATCCATACCAGCATCTGCAGATTTGGACTTTGTGGTGTGGGCTAATCTCACTGGAATTAAGTGGTATCTCAGAATAGTTTTGATTTGCATTTCTCTGATGACTAGAGGCAATGAGCATTTTTTCATGTATTTTTTGGTCATTTCTCTGTCAACTTCAGAGCAGTTTCTGTTTAAGTCTCTTGCCCACTTATAAATGGGGTTGTTTGCTCTCTGTTTGTTGATTGAGTTCTCTCTAGATTCTAGTTATCAGCCCTTTGTCAGATTCATAGCATGCAAATATCTTCTCCCAGTCTGAAGGCTGTCTTGTGCTTTAGTTGTGATACCCTTAACTGTGCAGAAGCTTTTTAGATTGATCATGTGATCATGTCTCACTTATTTATTTTTAGTGATGTTGCAATTTCCAACAGGGTCTTTTTCCTAAAATCTCTCCCAGGCCAATTTTTTCAAGCATTTTCCCTACATTCTCTTCCAGAATTTTTATTATTTCATGTCTTAAATTTAAAGCTTTTATCCAACAAGAGTCAATTTTTCTTAATGGTGAGAGGTGCGGGTCCTGTGTCAGTCTCTACATGTGGCTAAGCAGTTCTCCCTGCACCATTTATTAAATAGGAATTCTTTTGCCCAGGGCATGCTTTTGTTTGGTTTATTGAAGATCAGATGGAGATATGTGGCTGGGTTCATTTCTAGGTTCTCTATTCTATTTGGTAGATCTATATCTCCATTTTTATGCCAGTACCATGCTGCTTTGATCACTGTGGACTTGTAGTATAACCTGAAATCTGGTAATGTGATGCCTCCAGATTTGTTTTTATGAAGGAGTTGAAACACATTCTCAAGAATGGGGAAAAAGTATCCAATGTACTCAATATTAATATGAAACCAATATACAAACAACTACATGCCCACACAAAAGATAAAGCACAAATATAGTCTAGCAAGGGGTGGGGGAGAGAGGGGAAGAGGGAAGCAGGAGGGCTCAACTACCACTTAAACTTTACCTTAGAATTGAAAACAATGTAACTGAAACATTCATACCCTCATGTTAATTTGAAATAATTTATTTATATAATATATAAACATATCTAATAAATTTTAAAAACATACATACATAAATAAATGAATGAATGAAAATAACAAAAACAAACAAAAAAAAAACCCCAAACTACTGGAATTGGTTACTAAATACTTTGAATAGAAGTAAAAATTCTATCTTGTTTAAAAATCTTTGTACTTGTTTGAGGAAGTCAGGAAGCTTGATCAATGTCAAAAGAACAAATATAAAATGTATTTGCTATTTTCTTTGTTATAAGCCTAAAAATGTACATTGTATAGTAAGATTCCAGGAACCCTAGTAAGGAATCATAAGAATTTAACTAGTCCTAATCCTTTCTACTGGCATAATTATATACCCTAAGACTCCAGCTCTCCCTCCAAAGCTAGAAGTTGTTTAAAGAACCCAGAGGTCGGGAGATTGCTGTACCTCTCTAGTCATCCACACTACTTCTTCTTCTCCACTGGTTCTTTAAACATCACTTTCTGTAATTTAACTCCACTGCCTCTAGTCTATCTTGTCTGTAGAGGCTGAAAGGCAGCTCAGGGCCCTCCTAAAATATTCTTTCACACTGTTAAAGAGAGTTTTTGAAGCAGCCTCTCTCTCCTCACTACTTTTATTTTCTTTATGCATAATGATACTCATGTTAAACTTTCCAATGCTTTTCTGCTTTCCATTTTCTAGTTTTTCTTCTGGGCCTCATGTCTCCAAAATAAATTGTTTTACTTCCAAGAATGAAATAACTAAAAATATGTGCACCTTATAAAAATCAAACCGCTGCACACCAAAGAGGAAATTGGTAATAGAAATTACGGATGCTGGTAATTTGTGTATTTTTCTCTGATAAGACATCTTGTCTCATTTGTGTAACATTAGTAAAAAGTTCATTGACAATAAAAACTAGGAAAGGAATACTAGCAATACTTGTGTTAAAAATACTTGAATGACATTTTGCATAGGCCGGACATTTCTTTTTAACTTATTAGGAAATTTTAAGAGAATAGATGGATTTAAAACTCTTTTAGTTCATTTAATAACGTGTTTATTAGAAGAGACACTATAATGATGTCAAAGAATTTAGTACAATGCCTGGCACATACCAGGTTCTCAATAAATTGTGGTTAATAGCTAATTGAGCTTCGGTCTATTCAAACATTTTCTAACATAAAAAAAAAATCTTCCTTCTAATTAGATAATAATGAAGGCTAGTTAGTTGGAGACTCTCCAGATAACTGTAACATTATATAAGAATTTACAATATGGCCAGGCACAGTGACTCTCACCTGTAATCATACCATTCTGGAAGGCTGAGGTGGGTAGATTGCTTAAGCTCAAGAGTTCAAGACCAGCCTGAGCAAGAGTGAGACCCTATCCCTACTAAAAATAGAAAAAGTAGCCAGGCGTCATGGCAGGCACCTGTAGTCCCAGCTACTGGGGAGGCTGAGGCAAGAGGATCATTTGAATCCAAGAGTTTGAGGTTGCTGTGAGCTATGATGATGCTGTGACACTCTACCTAGTTGGACTCTGTCTCAAAAAATTAAAAAAAAAAAAGAAGAAGAAGAAGAAGAGACTCGGCATCTGTAGCTCAGCGGCTAGGGTGCCAGCCACGTATACTGAGCTGGCGGGTTTGAATCCATTCCTGATCTGCCAAACAACAATGACAACTACAACCAAAAAACAAACAAACAAACAAACAAAGCCAGGTGTTGTGGCAGGTGCCTGCAGTCCCAGCTACTCAGGAGGCTGAGGCAAGAGAATCACTTAAGCCCAAGAGTTTAAGGTTACTGTGAGCTGTGATACCATAGCACTCTACCGAGAGTGACATAGTGAGACTCTGTCTCAAAAAAAAAAAAAGAAGAGAGAAATAATTTCTTGGAAGCAAGAAGTGTCCTGAATGCTGTAAAGCTGAAAAATCTTCTGAAATACTTAACAAGTCTTAAGGTGTCATTGAGATGGTAACATTTCAGAATATGGAACTTGTTATATATTTCCTGATCATTTGGATACTATGCAATGCAGAACATTCTTTCTTTATGCTTTCAATGGAGACATTTTGAGGAAATGCAGACGTGAGGAAGAATCCAAGGACTCTTTAAACAACCATGAAGCTTAATTCAATTGTTTCCTGAGAGACTGACTTTTTGCAGAGGCCAAAGAAAATCTTTCGCTAATCCAAAAGTTACAAAAATAAGGTTGAAACCATAAAACAGGGAGGCTTGGTTTGGAAAAGTTAACATATTTGGACAGGGATAATTATGACCACTGTGAGGCTGCTCTGCGAATTCCATCATTCTGTTTCTGCTAAAATAAGCAGCACAATGATTCTTTTATCCTTTTATGTTTTTACCAGGCGATTGGTAAAGCAGCTTTGATAAAGGAAATTTGTATTTATATCAAATCTAAACACCAAAGATAAATGGGACTTTTCCCCCAATAACTTGGTTACATAAAAACAGTGATCTAATCCTGAGAAATCTCAAGGAACCTATGACCCAAAAATGCTTTGTCAATTATTTTAATTAAAAAAATGTGAAATTATATTCAAGCAATCTAGTTTCACTGCCTGGATGCAAAACAACTTAATTTCATACTGTGCAATGATATTAGACATTTTCCCACCTCCTCTTGCCAGCAGAGGGGTCTCCAGCCTTTTTTCTTATCAGCCACACTTTGGAAGAAGGAGAGTTGTCTTGGGCCACACAGTAAATACACAAACACTAAGGAAAGCTGCTGAGAAAAAAAAAAAAAAAGAAGAAGAAGAAGTTCGTGAGTCCGTGCATAATTTTCTTGATATTTGAAACCACAGATAAGCAAAACAGTCCTCAAATAATCTGCATGCACCCCACAGGCTGCAGGTTGGACACTCCTGCTGTAGGGATCAACTGTACTCCAACGAGAAATTATTCTCAGTTGATGGAATCCCAGTACTTCTCCAACTCATCCTCCTGGTGACCACAAACCTGGAGCAGTTTCCTCATTGCACCTCTAGTTCTCAAAGGTGCCTCTTATGCCAAGGGCAGAAGCCCAAGGGACTTGGCCAGTGCCTGCCTGGGCTGCTGTTCATGCCTTTGCTACAAGGCAACTGTGATCAAAGAGAAGATGGCCCATGACAGCACAGAGGAATCATCATCCATGGAGTAAGCTGCTCATGTTTCCTATTCACCTAGCGATGTCCAGGAAACAGCTTCTTCCCTTTTCGTATCTTCTTTCATTATAGCTATACTACGAATTGCCATCCCTCTGAAGCTTCTGTCTAAGGATTTCTTCCTAAGCATCAGGTTTTGTGCTTGTGTTTTTTTTCCCCCTAGTCTTACCAGATATCTTATATCCAAACTGCTCTACAATATTCAGAATGGGTTTTAATACCTAGGTAATTTTATTGATTTCAAATTCTTTGAAACTAACAATTCAATCCATAACTGAGTAATTTGGGGTCTGACATGTAGTACATGCTCGGTAAATATTTATTGGGTTTCTAAACTGAGCCTACTCTATGTCTAGTACCATTAGGACTTAAAGATGAGCCAGATTCATTTCCTGCCTTCATGAAGCTGATTATTTAGAAGGAGAGACAAAGGAATCAAAGAAAGCCTAATTCCACTGAGACATGAGTAAAATGTCCTGGGGAAAATACACCTGGTTATGTACAATACTCAACTCTGAGCAGCCAGTTAACCTCACTCCATTCTCCAACCAATTCAAGTAAGTGAGAGTAAACTACCTCTTATTCTAGACCAAGATCTAGTTTTCTCAAACTATTTCTGGCACACAGCTCCTGTCACTTCAAGCCATCCCTCTACGGCCCATAGGTAGCGCTAAGATGCCTCAGATCTTAGGACCATGTGAAGGAAGACCGTACAGTTGGCTTGTGGCTTTCACTGATGTTCAGGGTGAGGAGAGACGTGTGTGGGGGGGCGGTGGTCATAAGTCTGCTCAGGCTGCTGTAGTAAAATTCCATAGACTGGGTGGCTTCAACAGCTGAAATTTTTTTTCTCACAGTTCTGGAGGCTGGAAGTTTAAGATCAAGGTACTGAAGATGTGCTTTCTTCTGACACCTCTCTCCTAGGCTTGTAAACACCTACCTTCTCATCCTGTCCTCACAGGGGCTTTCCTCGGTGCTGGCAAATTGGCTAGGATTTCTTCCTCTTCTCCATGGATAACAGTCCTATTGGATTACGGCCCCACTCTTATGACTTTATTTAACCTTAAAACCTCTTTAGAAACACTGTCTCCTAATAAAGTCACATTGGAGACTAGGGTTTTAACATGAATTTTAAGGAGATGCAATTCAGTCTGCAATAGAGGGTTTGCAGCATTTAGCCAAGGAGCTTGGCATTATGCTCAGAGGAATCTGGCCCCTTAACCAATTATATTTCTGGACCATTCATTGTTAAAGGAATACAGCCTCTCAAAATTAGTGCACCTGCATATAACTTTGGGGGCAGATAACTGGTTTCACAGCTGCAGGCTTTTATTTATTTATTCTAGATGCTTCTTTTTTATTATGGTAAAATACACATAAAACTTACCTTTAGTGACATTTAGTATGTTCACAATGTGGACAACTATCACCACTCTAATTGTGGAACATTTTCAATCCCAAAGGAAACCATATACCTCGTAAGCAGTCTCTTCCCTTTCTTCATCCTCCCAGCCGGCAACCACTGATCAGCTTTCTATCTCTGTGGATTACCTACTGTGGATATTTCACATAAATGAACTAATACAATATGTGCCTTTTGTGTCTGGCTTTGTTCACGTAGCACAATATTTTTAAAGTTCATCCATATTATAGCATGTATTTGTGCTTTTTCCTTTTCATGGCCAAGTAATATTCCAACCGTGTCCATTCATTGGTTGTTGAACATTTTAGTTGTTTGTATAGAAGTTTTTGTATAGACGTATGTTTTCATCTCTGGGATATTTATAACTGGGAGTGGAATTGCAGGGTCACATGGTAATTTTATGCCTAACTTTTTGAGGAATTGTCAAATTGTTTTGCATAGTGGCTAAACCATTTTACATCCCATCAACAACATTTAAGTGTTCCAATTCCTCCATATCCTCACCAACATTATTTATTCATTCATTTGTTTGTTTATAGAAACACAATCTTGGTCTGTTACCATGACTAGAGAGCAGTGATATCATTATAACTCACAACAACCTCAAACTCCTGGGCTGAAGCAATCCTCTTGCCTCAGCCTTCCAAGTAGCTGGGACTACAGGCATCCACTGCCAGCCCTGGCTAATTTTCTTTTTCTATTTTTAATAGAAATGGGGTCTCATTCTTGCTCAGGCTAGATCCCTTTATTATTATTTCTGTTACCATCTGAGTGAGAATAAAGTGGCATTGGATGGTTTTGATTTGCAAATCTCTTATGACTAATTAATCCTGGATTTTTTTTCAATGAGCTTGTTGGTTCTTTGTATATATTGTTTGGAGAAATGTTTAAGCCATTTTTAAAATGAGGTTTTTTTTTTAGTTGTAATGGTTCATATATATTCTGGATACTAGACTCTTACTATTTACATGATTTGCAAATTGAAACAAGCCCTCCATGGTTGTTAACTCCTAATCTCCAAGATGAAAATATAACCATAGGAAACACCAATATTAAAATATAAAGGAGTTCAGTAAAACTATGGGGTGAGGAGTAGGAATGAAAGCAAAGAACGTCAAATGTTTGAAGTTAATGGCAGATGAGATGAAAAAGGATATAAAATATGGAAATTACATTTTGGAAATCAGTATATTAATTGTAAGAAAAAAATGATGAGAATGAAAGATAAAAAAAATTAAAGCAACAAGAAAGCCTGTCTCCCCCAAATTTATGACCATTGCTATTTTCAGATAAGTTTAGGGAATCTAAATCTTTTCTCACAAGAAAAAAATTAAAGGAAATATAATTTAACAAATTTGTTTGGGCTTGAGATTTCATCTGGTAACACAAATATTTAAACTTAAATGAACTTTTGGTAAACAAAATATGAATTTTCAGTACTACTTCTATTTAGAAAGAGAAGGGGAAAAATGAATGAACCTAGTGAAAGGCATTCTCCCTAAACAGACTGCTGATGGGTGTGCAGACAGCAAGAACCTTCAGCTCTTGCTGAAACTTGCAGGAAAAACACTGGAGATCTTGAAGCTTTTAGAACTGCCAGCCAAATGAAATATGATTACCTCCATATGATTTGTATCATGTCCAGTTAGCAAAGCTATAAGTAATCATTTCTTTAGTTAAAAGACTTTCTACTTGTTCCAGTGAAGATAGGCAGAAGTTTGATTTTAAATCAGTTGTATTTTATTCATATACATACATAGGCACATACTGAAATGTAAAATAACCTGAAAACATACTTTTGCAGTTAACATTCATGGAGTTCAACTTTTTAAAGGGGGGCACCCTTTCATATGTGTTTAAATATATTTTGGCAGACTGCCTGACATTTAGTTTTGGTTATAATAAATTATTATTATTACTGCCTAGATGTTATGATTGCTAGTTATAGTTTCTCAGAAGAGACTAGTAAGATAGTTTAGGCTGCCTGTTAAGGATGGCGAGGGAATTTCTTTTTAATTCCCAGGACAGGGCCAAGACTATCTTAGTATATCTCCTTATAGTATCTCCCACAGAGAAGTCACTAAGTACTCGACAACTCATGTTATAAAATTTCAGTACAACAAAGAAAAGATAAATAAGGAATATATACATAAATACAGAGCGATATAAAGGCCCTTTGAACACTGAAGACAATCAACTACCACATAAAGTATCTACGAAACAGGCCTCCCCTTAACTTTTAAGGAATAAAGGAAACACAACAGTAAAAAGAGGAAAAATTTACTCAAAGCTTCACATTTCCAAGTTCACCAGTGATAAACTAACTCGTAGACTACTTGGAGAAAACATGTTTAAGCAGTGGTACTACCCAATCACAGAATCCATTCTAACATGAAATATTCAGCAATTTCTTTCTTCATAATAAACCCTGACAAATTGTGGGTGTTTTAAAGGAGAGAACGAGGATGGAAGGAGGGTATGACATAGGTACTGTCTCCTCCTTTTTTTCTTTCCAAAAGAAGAAAATTTAAACTATCAACCCTCTGAACACCACCCAAATCTCTGTATGCTGCCAGAGGAAAATGACACCAAACCAGCTAGTACGTAGCTCCCATTTATCTTGGGCTTTCTGTAGTGGAGGATGTGGTGACCAGCAGTATGCGGGGGGGGGCTTTGGAGACAGGTAGAACTGGACGCTATCCGAGCAAACAGAAACTCCATCAGCAGAGATCAGACAAGTGGCCTCTGCCATGTGGATTACATTAAACAATGTATGTGAAACTCTCAGCATGGTTCTAGGCACATAGTAAGCCCGCAATCAAAACATAGTAGTATCTTCTAAAAAAATGACACAGTCTGAAAAACTAAGTCTTTGGCTGGCTACTTCTGGTCTAACCTTAAGTGCCATTCCTCTGCTGATCTTTCTGACCTCCCTCTGCATCCCAACTCCAGATTAAGTGAACCACAGCACCCAGCCTGAAATATATGGTTTTATGTAGCTAAAAATAACAAACAAAAGACCTGCAAGGAAAAGAAGGGAATTACTTGGAGAAATAAGGTGTTTGGGGGTGGGAGTGGGAAATAAGGCAATAAGATAAAAGAATAAGGTGTTTGGGGGGGGAGTGGGAAATAGGGCAGAGGTATTTTTTAAATCTAACTTTGTTGGGGTAAGTGGAGTGTCTGCTGTTAATAAAATTGCCTGTGTTGGGCCAGGTGCTGTGGCTCACATCTGTAAACCTAGCACTTTGGGAGGACTATGCTGGTGGATTGCTTGAGCTCAGGAATTTGAGACCAGCCTGAGCAAGAGTGAGACCCAGTCTCGACTAAAAATAGAAAAAACCACCCCAGCATCTTGGCAGGTACAGCTGCTCAAGAGGCTGAGGCAGGAGGATTTCTTGAGCCCAAGAGTTTGAAGTTGCTGTGAGCTATGATGCCACCGCACTCTACTGAGGGGGACAGAGCTTGAGACTGCCTCCAAAATAAACAAACGTGTGTTCTGTAGTATGGACTTGAAAGGGACCTTAGTGGTCTTTATATCCTATATATCCTATGTCCCACTTTACAGATGAAGAAACTGAGACCGGCAAAACGTAAAGATTCTCTGCCAGTAGGACTAGGTCTAGAACTCAGGTCTGTTGACTCCCAGACCCTGTGGGAAGGTACATTAGTTCCTTTAAAAACTAATCACTGCTGTTTTAACAACATCAGCACCTGTTGTTTCAGCTTCCGCAAGGGAGAAGCTATTAATTTCTCCTTCATCAAAGCTGAATTTCTGGAGCGTCTGAACCTTGTTTTCTTCTTGATTGCAGCTGTCTAAACCATTAAGGCCGAAGTTTGGATGGAAACACCTTTCTGCTACAATACAATAAATTACCACACCCAAAGAAAGAAAAAGTGACACGAACCACTCAGAAAATGGCCAAAGTTGTTAAGTCTTTGCTGAACTCCATTCCATCTTGGGGTGGAAGCCTGGAGCCGGTCAGACAGCCGCAGGCGTGTGAGCACTGCCACAATCATCTAAGCTCTTCCTTGCCTGGGCAGGAGACCAACCGTGCGGCATCTTGAGAAACAGTTGAACTAAGCGGCGATTTTATGATCTGTAAAATGGACAGTAATTATAATCCTTAGGGAAGTTCTGAGAATCAAACCGAAGGTTGAATACCAAAGATCTTCACTAAGCAAGTTTAGTTTGCTCTCATTATTACTGCAGTTGCGTTAGCAAGGCCAGAATTGCCTATGTTTTTAACCGCGCCCCATCGGTGTCCCAAACGGCAGGGCCGTCTGGCGTCTCGGGGCGCCCAGGGGCGGAGGGGAGACTGTACAGCACGCATGCGCGCCGGGTGAGCCGCGGGCCCCTCATAAGAGCGCCGCGCCGCGCGGCGGAGAGCCTACTCGGAGCTGGCCGGGCGCCGCGCGCCGCTTCTCCCGCAGACTGGAGGACTGAAACTTCCGTGGGAGGCTCCCCCGGTGCACGCCTCCCGCTGGCGCAACGGCGAGGGGGAGAGGCGGACCGAGGCTGCTGGGCGCCTGTACAACCACGCTGCAGCCGGGGAGGCGGAGAAGGGGAGCCTGAGCGAGCAGCTCGCCTGGATCCTCGCCCAGCAGCAGCCGCGGCCGCCGCGGCCGCCGCCAGCCGGGCGGGCTCCCGGGAGTGCGGCTGGGGGCGTGCCCCACCCTCGCCCGCGTCCTGGACGCTCTCAGGGTCGGAACCGCTCCCGCGGCGACGTGCGCCGGGAACCTTGGCCGTCGGCCCGGCCGGCTGGAGCGTCGGGGCTGCAGCCCCGAGGTCCGCCTGGGCGGCGCGGCTGGAGACATGCGGACCGAGTTCGCGGCTGAGGAGGCTGAGGGCGGCCGGCCGCTGCACTTGCTGCCCAGAGCCCTGCGCGCGCTGCCTGCCTTCCTCGCCCCTTCTCGCCGCTGGAAAGGAGAATAAAGTAGGCAAGACGTGCTCCCACTGTCGCGTGGGACCTCGGGGCTTAAACCCTGCCACGGAGACCTGCCCCCAAGTCCTCAGCGCCGTGCGCAGGGGTCATCCGGCTCGGGTAAGCGTCCCCTCGGGGATGCACAAGGAGGGCTCTGCCGCGGGTGACGCTTCCTGGGGCTGCGGGACGGCAGCCCTTGGGACTCTCTGAGTCTGCACCCCGAGAGTTCCGTCCGCGACCGTCACTCTTAAGGCAAGCCCTTTTGGGGACGGGGCCACTCGGCTAAAGAAGGGAATGGCTTAGGAGCCCACAGCCCTGTAAGGCCCGGCGTCGTCTGCTCCTGGACGTCGCGGCAGAAGGGAGTTGCCGGAGCCGAAAGCATTCTGAGACAGCGAGGAGGCCCGGGGTCTCCAGGGCCGCAACTTCTGGGAGACTGCTCTGTGTCCTCTGGAGACGCGCCGCCCGCGCCCAGGGTGGTGCCATGTGGGGCGGACGCCGTTTGTTCGCCTCCTCCTCCCGGAACGCGGCTTGGCTCCTGCAGCTGCTGCTGGCCGCGCTGCTGGCTCTGGGGGCGTGGGCCAGCGGCGAGTACTGCCACGGCTGGCTGGACGCGCAGGGCGTCTGGCGCATCGGCTTCCAGTGCCCCGAGCGCTTCGACGGCGGCGACGCCACCATCTGCTGTGGCAGCTGTGCGTTGCGCTACTGCTGCTCCAGCGCCGAGGCGCGTTTGGACCAGGGCGGCTGCGATAACGACCGCCAGCAGGGCGTGGGCGAGCCTGGCCGAGCAGACAAAGACGGCCCGGACGGCTCAGCAGGTAGGGCGGCCTGGTGACCACGGGGAGGACCTGGGAGCTTGGGGAGGGGAAAAGGATTAGAAGCACCGACATTTTAGGAAAGGGCCTCAGACCAGGAGGCGGAGCCTGCCTTCTAGCCCATTCATTAATTTGTGCATGGGTCACCAATTCATCCTCCCTGAGCCTCAGTTTCCCCTGTCAGCTAAAGTTTGGATTGGCGTGGGTTTTCCAAAGAAAATCACACACCTAAGGCAGTGTGGGCCGGAAACAGCTCCCACATTCCTTCTGTCCAGGGTCCTCTGCTCCTCCAATGTCTCCTATCTCAATAGGGGTTGATGTCTTGGGGGTACTGAAGGAGGGGGGTATTCAAGAGGACCTGAGAAGGGTGCTTCTTTGAAGGTTCCTGAGAGGAAAACAGCTCCTCAGAGCTGTCTGAAGGGGGGATGCCCCGTTCCCCGTTCGGGGGAGGGTGGGGGGGGGTCAAACCCTCCCAGACTCGGATACGAGGCAGCACCTTTCCCCTACCACAGTTAGGGCCTTACCATGAGAGGCTTAGTAGATGTAACATCCAAGCTGTGCCCAGCCTTGCTCTTTGTGGCTTTGATTTTTTTTCAGTTATATGTATTTTTTCTAATTGCCAAAGCTGAACATAAACCCATGAAAGAATTTGGTAGATTGCACTTCTGCCACACTTAAGAAACCTTTCCAGACTACCTCCTTGGAGGGTCTGCAAAGTAAGTGTGTGTGTGTGTGTGTGTGTGTGTGTATTTAGTTCTGGGATGGGTCAGGGTAGGAGGTAAGAAGTAAAATACAAACGTGTCCCAGAGAGGGCGTCTCCTTTTTCTGCAGCCCTGTTGTGTTGTGTTAACTAGAGGACTTTCACCAGCACCTTGCTGCCCAGAATTGAACTGCCTAGGCTTTGGCCTGGTGCATTTGCAGAGCTGCCTCCAGGGGCCTGGTGAGAGACAGCTCTTTTCAGCGCCTTTCCCTTTGCAGTCAAGCATTTTATTAGCATGCTACTCCTATTGTTCCACTGCCTTGAATCTGAAGAGAGGAGAACTGAGGGTAATTCCAGAAGAGGTGCCTTCTTAAAACGTAAGCTTAGCCCTGCAGAGTGTGTGGCCGCAGAATAAAGCCTTGAAAAATGAGCCAAAGTCTGAACTGCTACAATGCGTTGTCTGTTAAGTTGGGCTCATTAGTGGTCTTTTAAAAAGTTGGGATGGCTCTGGACAAATCGGTAGCCAGCAGACATCTCATGATGCCGCGCATAGTGCACATGGGTGCCTTCATTGCACTTACAAACTTTTCCCCCTGAACTCTATTCCTTTCCCTTTTCTTATAGTACAGAAAGACAGCATGCCTAATTAATCCTGGGGGCCTATGGTAGTACTGCATTCTTTACCCCCATGTGGTTATTTACACTTCTAATTAAAAATCCTGGAAAGAGAACAGTTATTTCTCCGCAAAACTCATTATATGGACGAATAGTGATTTCAGCCACTTTCTGCTATAATGTTTGGTACTTTTTTTTTCTGTTTTATTATTATGTGTTTACCTCTTGGTAACATACGTAGGGCTGGTGTCATAATTTAGAGAATCAAATATTTGTGGCATGTGTAGGAAAAAGTCCTGCATCCACTTCTCCGGTGAGCCACTGTTAGCCGGAAGTGATGGTGTAATTAGAGCAGGGCTGCTGCTGGGAACCAGCCCCGCTAAAAGGTGCTATATATAGAACTCACTCTTTTCAGCATTGAAACTCCAGGAAATCTTGCACTGTCAGCCTTTAGTTAAATACCTATAAAGTATGTTTTACTAATAAGGCATTATTTCTCCATGATAACATGTGGTACTCTATTTTAAATCTGCTGCCTCTAGAAATACCAGAATAATCAGGAGGACCTTAATTAGAAAGCCCCCTGCTCTACTGGACAGTTAAAGAGTATTCACAAATCTGACCTCAAATCCAGGGAGCTCCTTCCCAAAATGCTGCCCTGTCCGAGTCTTCACTGGCACGGTGCTTTGCCATGACCTCCAGTAAGACCCAGTCCAGTAAGATCCAGTCCGGCCCTGTCCTCATGTATTTTCCCAAAACATAGTCAGGGAGATGAGCCAAGAACACACCAGAAAACACTAGGATCTTGGTAAACCAGGGTGGAATTCCACAGAAGTCTCTCAGAGGCATCCATCCTGCCCCCTTTTCTCACCTGACTCCACCCCCATCAGCCTGTGTGTTAACGTTTCTAAAGCCTTGTGCTGCATTCCCATAGCTCTCAAAGATTTTTTTTTAAAGCAAATAATTTTAAAATGGAGTTTGCTACTAGTTTAAGTAAAGTTTTATTTTTTAGAATAAGGCCCCATGTTAAATATGGTGACCATTGCTTTGTGCCCTGCAGACTGTCCCTGTGCAGACTTGCCCTCATGGCTCATGGTGGTAGGCTCTCCTACCCGAAACAAATGTCTTGTTGCTCCTGACATTTGTTTTCTTAAGTCCATTGTTACACATGGGGTGGCTGTGTGTACCAGCCTTGAATGACGCCCCCTCCACCACCGCCACAAACCCTTCTCCTTTCCACCCTTCAGTGCCCCACCCGAAGCTCCTTGCAGGGCAGATGTGTGTGGAGTTGTTTTCATCTTTCCTTGACCTTACTTTGCTTCTTAAAAATGGTAGTGGCTTAGAGTCTGACCTAAATTTGTTCCTTACCTTCCTGGGGGGGGGGGGGAGGTGTCTTGCTAAAAATTGGTAAAAATAAATTTTTAAGGAATATGAAAAGACTTTTAAATAATTTAAACTAATAGTTACTATGCAAGTCCTACAACTACCTGGTAAGGCAGACCTAAGCTGAGGCATTCAGATACTCTAGGAGATTAGAGCTGTAGTAGTCTTAATACAAGAAACCCTTATTCTCACTCAACTGAATAGTCTGCCTCAATCAATTTTGCAGCTGATGAGTCCAACTGTAAATATTAACAATTTTGCTTCTAGGGGCTGATCTGCCATGTCTGTAGGGCCTCTGCACCTTTCCTTGATAAAGGACCAGTGCATCTTGTGGGCTACTAATACGTGAACAAACTAGCCCAACCGAGGACCCTTGATGTTGGGCATCAGTGTTGATCATTGATTCATTCATTGCCACTGCCAAGCACTAGTAAATCAATGTGTCTTTGTCCCTTTCTTCAGTGCCCATCTATGTGCCGTTCCTCATTGTTGGCTCCGTGTTTGTTGCCTTTATAATCCTGGGCTCCTTTGTGGCAGCCTGTTGCTGCCGATGTCTCCGGCCGAAGCAGGAGCCCCAGCAGAGCCGAGCCCCAGGAGGCAACCGCTTGATGGAGACCATCCCCATGATCTCCAGTGCCAACACTTCCCGGGGCTCATCCTCCCGCCAGTCCAGCACAGCAGCCAGCTCCAGCTCCAGTGCCAACTCTGGGGCCCGGGCACCCCCAACAAGGTCACAGACCAACTGTTGCTTGCCTGAGGGGACCATGAACAATGTGTATGTCAACATGCCCACGAATTTCTCCGTACTGAACTGTCAGCAGGCGACACAGATTATGCCACATCAGGGACAGTATCTGCATCCCCCATATGTGGGGTATACAGTGCAGCATGACTCTGTGCCCATGACCCCTGTTCCCTCTTTCATGGATGGCCTGCAACCTGGGTATAGGCAGATTCAGTCCCCCTTCCCCCACACCAGCAGTGAGCAGAAGATGTACCCAGCGGTGACTGTATAACTCAAAGTCACCGGCCAGACTGAGAGGAACCCAGGGCTGCATTCCCAAGGTGGAAGTCCACAGCTTTGGGATGGCTTCATTTACCCCCAGTGTGTGTGAAAACATCTCCCAGCTACTCGGGAGGCTGAGGCAAGAGAATCACCTAAGCCCAGGAGTCAGAGGTTGCTGTGAGCTGTGTGATACCACGGCACTCTACCAAGGGCGATAGAGTGAGAGTCTGTCTCTACAAAAAAAATCTCCCAATTAGTATTTCTGGATTTTTCATCCCAGTGTGTGGTTGATTGATGATGAGAAAACAGCCTCATCTGGAGATGTCTAGGTTGTTGCTGATGAGTCTATGATAAATGTTATGAGTCAGTGCTAAGTGCCCTTGAGGTGTGGTTGTCAAAAGAATTTTATAACTGGTAGATTAAGCATTTTTATTATGTCATCATTATTATTGCTATCTTGGTTTTTGACCATACAAGATCAAAATACCTGGGCCATTTTTTTAAATGAGCATCCAAGTTTGAAGGGAAGATGTAAATAATACAACTATTGTAAAAGGAAACTAGTTTGAATTCTACGAGATTAAGCATCAATCTGAGTATTTCACAGGCACATCTTAATTTCATTGTAAAATTGTGTGTGTGTATATATATGTATATATATATAGTCTATTTTTGTGCTCTTTGAGGCCCATTTTGTGCTTTTCTACCTGGTGTAGAGATCTTATTACAAAGTGTTTTCTACATTAAAAAGAGACTGAAAGAAATAACGTAGTGACTGAATAAAGACACTTCGCAACTCTGGGATTATTTCAATTGTGAAGTAGTGGGTAACACAGTAATAAAACCATTCATCCCCTTCTTGATTGTATCTTAATTTCCTGACTTTACAGTCATTTTCCTGACTTTACAGTCTTTAAATTTTTCAGATGGTCCAGTAAACCTGTTAATAGAATAGAATTGCTAAGTGTCATCAATATTGCTTTCATATCCAAAAGACATCTGATAAGTAATTGAATGTTTTTTATATTGAAATAATAAACCGTCATCTACTATTTTCTGAACTTTTAATTTTGTCATGTGCTATGGTTTGGCATTTTATTCTGTTTGGTTTTCAGATCCCTATGTCTGTATAATACTGAATGCAAGTAATTAATGGAGTTATAAATGAAGATCAGCGTTTCTGCCTAAATCTGATAAAACATTTTCTTGGTTTGCTTATAAAAATTCAAAGAAGTGCTTTACGAAGTATATAACTCCTCAGCCATAATGAAGACATGGGATGAAATTTAAACCACAGATATAATGTACTTTGCAAGTCATAAGGCTTTTTCTATTCTTGTTATCAAAATGGTTTATTTTTCAGGCAACAGGGACTATTAAGTGAAGATAAAAGCTTTTCAAAGAAATACTGCCTTTCTTTCCCCCACAGTTCTTGTTTTCTTCTTTTTTCAGGCCTCAACAAACACTGTATTCATTGCCAATGTTTGAATCATCAAATTCAAGTGAATTTAATTGTGTATTGTTTACTTATAAAAAGGACAACTTTATATATGTGCAAGTAAATTTCCAACTACTAGCAAAACCAAGATTTTGTAATTAAATAAATCATTGTATAATATGGTCTTTTACACATTTATATCTATAGATATCTACCATCTTTCTATTATTATCAATCTGTCTCATGACTGAATAATGTAAAATCATTGTTGACAAATTGATATCAGCAAAGAAAAATTTTTAATAACCAAAGGCAGAGGAAAATCATTTTACTTATTAATAAAATATTTTGTGATGTGAGTTCCTAGAGGAATTGTTTTTTTTCCTTTCATTTTCATTGTACTTGATAATTTTTCAGATGGTCTAGTAAACCTGTTAATAGAATAGAATTGCTAAGTGTCATCAATATTGCTTTCATATCCAAAGCCGCCTTTTAAAAGTAATCAACACCTGAGAAGATGACGTGCATGCTCTGTGAGTCAGTGAGTATTGTTTTACATATCCCAGGGGAAATGTTGATACCATAAGAAGAGTTCTTTGGGGATCATTATATTAGCAAGCTAATGGGTGTTCCCTATCTTGTCTTTCATGGAAGATTCCTGCTTACATCAGGAAGCAAAATTCCTAGAACCGCAGAGTTGAAAGGGACCTCAAAGATCACCCAGTCTAGGAGTTGGCAAACTTTTTTGGTAAATAGGGTCTGCATTTTAGGTCTTGCAAGCTATGTGGCGTCTCACAGCTATTCAGGTCTGCCGCACTATTGCTAAAGCGGCCATAGATAACACATGAACAAATGGGCAAGGTCATGTTCCAATAAAGCCTTATTTATAGAAAATGAAATTTGAATTTCATATAATTTACATATTGCAAAACATTCTTTCGATTTTTTTCCTCCAACCATTTTAAAATGTAAAAACCATTCTACCTGCCAGTGCTATACAAAGAAGGCAATGAGCTGGATTTGGCCAGCAGGCCATAGTTTGTCAGTCTGTAAACTAGTCCTCCTTTACTGGACACAGGAGTAGCCTCTGTGACATACTTGGTAGCCTTTTTTATTTATTTATTTATTTTCAGAGACAGAGTCTCACTTTGTCGCCCTCAGTAGAGTGTCGTTGCGTCACAGCTCACAGCAGCCTCCAGCTCTTGGGCTTAGGTGATTCTCTTGCCTCAGCCTCCTGAGTAGCTGGGACCACAGGCGCCCGCCACAACACCTGGTAATTTTTTTTTTTTTATTGCAATTTGGCCGGGCCGGGTTTGAACCAGCCACCCTCAGTATATGTGGCCGGCGCCCTACTCACTGAGCCACAGGCACTGCCCTTGGTAGCCTTTTTTAAATAGAGGGTTGGAGAATGCTGTCTTTTCTTATATGACATTGTCTGATTTTTCCTCCTTTTTTATGTAGTAATTAAATTCCACGATTAAAGCAAAAGTGCACTTTAGTAAATGAGTGAGTTTTTCATTTTAATGAATGCTACTTGGTCTTTCCAAAAATATAACTTCATTACAGGCAACCTCAGATTAGGTAAACATTGGAGAAACTAAGCTGGCAAAGGGAAAAGTTCTACCATTTGGATTAAGGTTACCTTCTTGGCTGTCATAAAATATAAAAATCAGAACCTATAAAGTACAATTTTCACCCAGGAGTAATATTCTAAATTTTGTCAACAAAAAATGGGAGCATTTACAGATTGAAAAATTGTTTACTGTGTATCTAAATTTCTAGTGTCTGTTTATAACAGTTCCAGGGAATTCTGTACCCCTGCTGACAGGAGAGAAAATCAGACCCTTAGGTTGCAAGAAAGGTGTCTGTTGTGTCTGTTAAAGAGTGTGGAAACTACGTGTCTATCATTTCTGCTACAGCTGGAAAAGTTACAATTTAGCAATAGCATTAATATCCCAATGGGGGAGAATACTGTTAAGACAATTTAGATTTAGACAGTTTAGATTTAGCATTTTTACATCCATTTCTGATTAAGTTCTCACAAACTGGACTAATGGAACAATTCATTTGTTAAATTTACCTTGAGTTCAGACTTTCAAGATTGTGCAGTTTTATTTCACAAGCCCTACAACCCATATTTTCTCCTTGTTTTGTTACAAGTGAGAATTCAAGTTCCCTTAGGAGGGATTGCCTGAAGAAAGCAGGAAGGTTAGAACAAAATTGGTGATGAATATCAGGTCATATGCTCATAAAAGCACTGAACACGGGAAAGAAAGTTTGAATGATGCTAAAAGTTGACATCGTAAAGAGGTCAGAGTGCTCCATTCTCTTCTCAGTGTGGCCCCCTGCCTGGTAACAACACTGAAAATTATAGGCCTTTTTTCTCCAAGAGCTTTGTCTGTTTCCTGCAAATTCACAGTAGGTTTTTGCTAAGAGCGCAAGTCTCTTGCATAGAGAGATAAGAGATTTGTTCAAGTGGGTCAACTGTTGAAATTAATAAATAGCATGCTTGCTTTGTGTTGCCTGAGCTTAAATGCAGGAGTTGGTGTGTTTGCTTTTTAGCGGACTTCAGAACTGAGTCTTCTTATTCACTCAGCCTGGTCTTCCTCCAGGCGGTCAGAATGGCATCATTAAAATAGACAGGGTCTGCCTTACCAGTGTCCAGGGAAGACTCAACTCCTGGTACATGCACTGCAGGGAGTCACGGGGATCTGGGGAGATGGTGACAATGGGCAGACAGAGGAGCGTCAGACTGACCCTGTCACTTGTTAGGATAGACAAGAAGCACCCCAGGCCCCTGCCAGCCCTGCTGGACTTAATAAGTTACCGCTAAGCAAATGACATATCAGTAGTAAGAGCTCACTGAACTTTCTAGGATTTTGAAAATGTGACCTCTCCATTTTGCTTATTCTCTTGCTTCTTCAGCAGGACAATGGAAGCCTCTGAGGAAGCTGCATAATCTTACAGTGATGCAGATTTTGAGCAAAGGAATCCCCAGGCATGGAGTGGGTGGTGGCCTTGGCTTTAAACATGCCAGGAAGTTGGCTGACTCTCTGGAGCTTGCCACAGGAGGGATGGGAAGACCTAGATCCGGGAATAGGCCTGGCCACTACAGAACATACCCTTTGTGCTCAACTTTAGAGCATTTTTATGTGCAGAAATACAAGACAAAAAGCACGCATACAAATGAACACCATTCCTATCATTCAACCTCAATCCTCCTTTCCTTCTGCTTGCTTAGATGGTGTAGCCTTGATGACATGACTTTGTTCTCTCTCTCGCTCTTTCTCTCTCCTGGAAATGACCTATTTTTATTCAGTCCATTCATTCAAAAATACTTAGGAAATTTCTTTACGTTCTGAAAATATTTTTCTTAATTGAAAACAGAAATGTTGTTGTGATTCAAATACTGTCCAGAGGTTGGATAAGTGAAAGATAATGACGAATTGGAAATTATTTACCTTTTTCCTGAAAATTACAGCAACATACTAGGTCAATGTGTTTCAGTGCATTGATTTACATTTGCTTTCCTTTGTTCTCTGTTTTTCTGTGTGGAATCAATGATCAGTGGAAAATGGAGAAATAAAACCAGAGGAAAACACTTAGTTACTCCTGTCAAAGATTTTTTTTTTTCAAATATTAGCTATAACCCCACACCACCATGTCAGAATAACTTCGAGGTAAAATTATAGCTTTAAGTATGGTTTTGCTGTCAGAGTATTTTGCTGTTTACAATTAAATCTTCATAATGCCATCAACATTTATAGCCCAACTTGAAGGACCTAGTTAGATTCAATTCAAGAATAAGAAATTTAGCTGGGCATGGTGGCTTGCACCCATTATCCCAGCACTGTGGGAGGCTGAGGAGGAAGAATTGCTTGTTCTCAGGAGTTAAAGACTTACTTGAGCAAGAGAGAGACGCCCCCTCAACTCATAAAAAAAAAAAAAAACCAGCTGGTCACTGCAGGGAGCCCCTGAAATCCCATTGGCTTCCAGAGGCTGGGGCACTGGGATACCCACAGCCCGAGTCTGAGGTTGCAGTGAGCTATGACACCATTGCACTCTGCTCAGGGCTTAGGGTGGGCTCTGTCTCAACAACAACAACAAAAAAGCAATTTAAAAACAATGTTTTAAATTTCAGATTAATATAAGGGTCTATACAATTAGGCACATTGTTTGCATTTGTTAGGTAAAGTCCAAGTTGCAGTTGAACGCTTCACCCAGGAGGTGTGCTGTATACCCCTACATTGTGCCGGATAGATGAGAGATTACAGCCCCTCCTCCCCCAACCCCCTTCTTGAATTTAAATGTGTTTTTCTCTCTCCTGTGGGGCTGTAGTTGTTCATCTACCAGTTTCATATTAATATCTAGTACATTGGATGCTTGTTTTTCCGTTCTTGTGATATTTTACATAAGAAGATGTTCTCCAAATCCTTCCAGGTAAATACAAAAGATGTGAAGTTTCTCTTTTTCTTTATGGCACAAGTGTATTTTGTGGTGTACATATACCACAGTTTATTTATCCATCCATGGGCTGATGAACAATTGGGTTGTTTCTACGTCTTCGCAACTGTGAACTGAGCTGCTATAAACATTCGCATGCAAATTCTTACAGCCTTTTTGGAAAGAAGTATAGAGAATCCTCAAAGAGCTAAAATAGATCTTTCATTTAATCTCACAATTCCATTACTAGGTATCTACCCTTCTAATGATGGCAGCCTGAAGATTGAGTTTAAACATAAAACTGTGCTTCTTAATTTTAACCATCTTGAAG
>CAUYRH010154704.1:0-36136 GCA_963574655.1 Perodicticus potto
ATAGTCTGAATGGATATATAAATCCATTCTCCTTTTGAGTACACAAGTAATAAAGATCTTTAAGAGGCCCTTTTTTATAATCCATTCAGACTATCTCAAGACTTAATTCTGTCTACCACACCTGTTATATCACTGGCCTCCATTCTTTTTCTTTTTGGCAGTTTTATTTTTTTTGGCTGGGGCTGGGTTTGAACCTGCCACCTCCACCATACGGGGTGGGTGCCCTACTCCTTTGAGCCACAGTCGCCGTCCTGGCCTCCATTCTTTTCTTCCTATTTCCAAGCCTTTTGGTGGACAATTCTCTGCCCTGGGTATGGCCATCGCCTTGCTTTGCCCGTAAGTAAACATGATGCAAACAGAGACTTGAAAACATTTATACAGTTTAGCTCGCCCTGTCTCTTAAGTCTTTGCCACTGCTATGAGGACATAACCAAGCTAGGCGGCTAGCAGGTGAGAGAAGCTGAGAGCGGGGTGGGGTGGGGGACAGAGCTGAGCCCCTCAGTGTTCCCAGCAGGCGTCAGTCTTCACAGTCGGATCCCAGCCAACCTCCAGACAGTGAACAGGCCTCATTCCCCGGAGCCTCCAGACAGTGAACAGGCCTCACCCCCCGGAGCCTCCGGACAGTGAACAGGCCTCATCCCCCGGAGCCTCCTAGCTGACACCACCTTCTCTCTCTCTACCTTGCTCTTTACTGTGGCATACTCCCGCAGCAGTAGATGCCTCAAACACGTGTCCACAAATAGAGCAAATCTCCTGACAACTACTGTGTGGGTTTGATTTCATTTCTCACTGTCCACGTACTTCTAATCATTTGGCTTGACACATTTCAAATCTGCACATAAGCACTCGTGATGACCACATTCCAATTACAGATAATAATCTCTCATAAACTGAAACAAAGCGGCCTGTGAGTCTCATTTAAGGGAAACTTGTGCCTTGAATTCTATTTTATTAAAACTGTAACCTCTGTTCTTAATCTGTACTTGTCTGATATATCATTTTCCATCTACTCAACAATACTAGGCCAGGCGTGGTGGCACACACCTGTAATCCTAGCACTCAAGGAGGCTGTAGTGGGTGGATCACCTGAGCTCAGGAGTTCGAGTCTCAGCCTGAGACCCCATCTGTTCTAAAAACAGAAATACCAGCCAGGTGTCACAGGCGCCTGTGGTCCAAGCTACTCAGGAGGCTGAGGCAAGAGGATCACTGGAACCCAGGAGTCTGAGGTTGCTGTGAGCTATGACTCCACTGCACTCTACCCAGGGCAACAGAGTGAGACTCTGTCTCAAAAAATACATAAATAAATACATAAATAAAATATTTATTTATTTGTAAAAACAGCTCATGCTCTGGTAAAAATTAACTTGAGGAGATAAATAAAACCAGTTCGTGCTCATGGCTAAAAAATTTTTTAACACAGCACTATACAAAACAAAATGTAAAAACACTTTCCACTGCTCCCTGTTTCCAGCAATCATTTATTTTTAAGTTGTCATGATCATTTTGTGCTATTTTCCAGTTCTCAGCATTCAAAGCAGGACCCTGTATGTGGTGAATGCTTTAAAAGTCCAGGTGGGATCACACTTATGGTGCATCTTAGAAGGAACAGGTGAAACTTACTAAATGCAGAATACAAATGTCTTCATACAATAACCAAGAAAATCTCATGAAGGTTGTGTCGAGCAGTTGGATGAAAATATTTCAGACTGTATATGAAGCCAGCACATTGTACCCCATGGTTGCACTAATGTACACAGCTATGATTTAATAAAAAATAAATAAATAAATAAAAATCCAGGTAGAAAGTGGATGACTTGTTGCTTTCAGTTCACAGACGCCAGTTCGACAACACACGGCAGGAGGCAGAATGAGGAGAGGGTGGGAGAACAGCAGCAGGACGGCCACGTGGAGAGCGGATGGGCACACTGCTTCAGTCTGTCACACCAGCCCACGTTCTGCACCCTTTCTTACGTTGTCCTGGTCATCTGGTGCTGCAGCCCCATAGCCTATGGCTGGGAGTGAGAGTGATAAGAAACACCTGTAAAGCTCACTAATGGAACACCCTGGTGGAAAGGGCATGGAGAGGGATTGAGCTCTCCTAACAAGCACAAGAGCTCACGAGATGAGAGCAGTGGTGAACTGGCAGTCTCTACACCTGTGGTGTTGAGCAGCACGATCAGCCTTGTATTAGGCTGGAGGACAAGGCAGTCGGGAGCAGGTGCATTCTATCACGGACCCGCTTACTCTGACTCTGTCTCCTCTCCTGCCTGCAGAATGCCAGCACGGCGTCTCTCTGCTGAAGATCACTAAGCTCCGCTAAAGACTAAGATCTGTCTATTCTAAGAAGATTGCTTTATTCTCTCTAAGACTCTCTCTGTCTCTCCTGCTAAAGTAGACAGCCCTCAGGCACCTAAGAGAAACTGTACCAGAGCAAGGTAACTTAGTGTTCCACGTCCGGAACCTAGTTAAGCCGGGCCGAGACCTGGCCAGTCCTGGGCCCTGACAAGTGCTGTCAGAAGTGACATGTGACAACCAGGGAGCAGCTCAACATCAGACAACACTGTTACAGTATTGGTCCTACCTGACATTAAACTGCAAACAACTGACTTCCAAAAAAAAATTTTTTTTTTTTTTTGAGACAGACCCTCAAGCCTCAAGTTTCCTTGGGTAGAGTGCTGTGGTATCACAGCTCACAGCAACCTCCAACTCCTGGGCTCAAGCGAGTCTTTTGCCTCCGCCTCCCAAGTAGCTGGGACAACAGGCACCCACCACAAAGCCTGGCCATTTTTTGGTTGCACCATTGTTGTCTGGCAGGCCCGGGCTGGATTTGAACCCGCCAGCTCAGGTATACGTGGCTGGCGCCTTAGCCCGCTGAGCCACAGGCACCGAGCCCATCTTTATTATTCTTAAAGCTTTTCAAATTTCTTAAGATCATACTCATGCACACATATAGTACAATTACTACTTCTACAAAACTGAAAGAAATTTATGTGCAAACACTCCCCTAAAATTCCTACATGACAGAACAATACCTGCTTAAAAAAATTTGTCACTGTGAGAGTGGCCGGTCGGAAGCTGGTCAGGTTACAGGAGTCGTCGCCACTGGTCGTCCTCTCCAGCGATCGTCTGCCAACGATACTAGAATTCCTCCTCTCTGACCAGGACCCTTTCCGTTCTACTGAGAAAAAATACACACATAAATTTATTTTTGTAAAATTTAAATTTTGTTTCAAAGAGGGTTTCCAGGTATAGGGAAGAATCAACTAGGTTGAGTATGAATCCACTCACCATACCGATTACAGTAGAATGATGAAGAGACTACACCTAAATCTTCTGATTCTCTTTTTACGACATCAATAGTGTAAAAATAAGTTTCTAGCACATTCAGATTTACACTTACGACAAAGACAAGCTACGAGGAACAGTCTGCGAGGAAACATTTGTCGCAATGGTGATTTTAGTCTCTGTGTAACAGTCCCTCATTCTTAACACTTAAGTCTGAAACAGGACTGTCAGATAACTTACCTTCAAAGTATCAGTAAGACAATGATATTAGTGAAAACCAATAGCACAATTAGGTTAGATTGAGTTAACAAGGAAACAGAAGACTTGAACAAAACCATAAATGCACTAGATCTGACGGCCGTTTACTGCTGTGCGCTAACCGAGCAGAGTGCACATTCCTCTCCGGCACCTTTGGACCCTTTGCCGAGACAGTCCTTATACTAAACCATCACACAAGATAGAACAAATTCAAAAAAATTAAAACCATATGGTACACGTTTTCTAAGAACAGTGGAATTAAAGTATAAATCACTAACATGAGACAATTTGGGGAATTTACAAATATTTGTAAATGTAATAGCACATTTCTAAATAGTTAATGGGAAAAGTAGAAAATATTTAAGATGTATGAAAGTGAAAGTAAATATGCGAAACACTGCTAAAGCAGTGGGTAGAGGGAAATTCAGAGCTATAAATGCCATTAGAAAGAAATACCTGAAATCAGTGATGTGACCTCACACCTCCAGAAACAGAAGAGAAAGGAAACCCAAAGCGAGCAGAGGGGATACAAAGACGGCAGCAGCGGATGGAAACCGTGAGACAGAAACCACAACGATCAACGGGGAAAAAACAAGGAAGACAAAAATGGTTTCTTTCTTCAAAAAAGATAAAATTGACAAACCTTTCACCAAACTGATGCAGAAAAAAATAGAGAAGACTCAAATTTACTAAAATCAGGAATGCGAGAGGGGCTATCACTTCAGACCTTCCAGATAAAAAGGATTATATAGCAATATTATGAACAGTCACGTCAATACCTAGATTAGATAACCTACGTGAAATGGACACAGTTCCAGAATGAACTACTAAAACCAACTCCGGTGAAAGAGAATATCTGAATCAAGAGATTGAATTAGTAAAGAAAACACTTACCACAAAGAAAAGACCAGGGTAAGACAGCTTCACTGGTGAATTCTTCCAAACTTTCAAAGAAGAATTAATACCAGTCCTTCAAAACCTCTTTCAAAAAACAGAAGGAACACTTCACAACTCACTCTATGAGGCCAGTATCACCCCAATACCAAAACCAGACAGAGGCATCAAAAGAAAGAAAAGGTACAGACCAACATGCCTTATGAAGAATCCTAAACAAAATATGTACTAGCAAACAAACTCCAAACACACGTAGAAAAGATTACATGCCGTGACTAAGCAGTACTTTGCCTAGGAATTGAAGCTTAACTCAAAACCAAAATCCAATCAATCAATGCAATAGACCACATTAAAAGATAAGGATAAAAACATACAAATCATTTTCATAGATGTAGAAAAAGTATTTTACAAAATTCAAAAGCCTTTCATGATAAACACACTAAACAAATTAGGAAAAGAAGGGAACATCCCCAAATCTACTAATGTACATCTGTGAAACATCTACAGCAAACATCACCCTTGATAGTGGAAGACTGAACACAATTGCCCTACGGTCAGGAACTAGACAAGGGTACTCACTTCTATTTAACATTGTATAGAAAGTTGCAGCCAATACAGTTAGAAAAGAAAGATAAATGAAAGGCATCCAGATTGGAAAAGAAACCTCTTTTTACTTGCCGATGACACAATCCTATATACAGAAAATCCTAAGAAATCTGCAGAAAAACAAATAACAACAATTGGAATTAATAAATTCAAAAAGGTCTCATAGTATGACATCAATTTACAAAAGTCACTTGTATTTCTTATCACTAGAAATGGACGTTCTGAAAATGAAATTAAGAGAACAATTCCATTTAAAATAGTATCAAAAAACAATGAAACATTTGGGCATAAATTTAATAAGAGAAGGACAAACTTATATACTACTACAAAACATTGCTGAAAAAAACTGAAGAAGATGCAAATAAAGGAAAAAAACCCATGTGCACGGATTCAAAGACTTGCTATTGTGAAGATGGCAATAATACATAAATTGACAGATTTTTTTTTTTTGAGGCAGAGCCTTAAGCTGTCACCCTGGATAGAGTGCTGTGGCATCACAGCTCACAGCAACCTCCAACTCCTGGGCTCAAGCAAGTCTCTTGCCTCTGCCTCCCAAGTAGCTGGGCGCCCGCCACAACGCCTGGCCAGTTTTAGGTTGCACCCATAATTGTTGCTTGGCGGGCCTGGGCTGGATTCAAACCCGCCAGCTCAGGTGTATGTGGTTGGCGCCTTAGCCTGTTGAGCCACAGGTGCCGAGCCATAAATTGACAGATTTAATGCAATACCTCTCAAAATCCCACCTGCCATTGTGCAGAAATTACTGGCTGATCCTAAATTTCATATTTAAATAAAAGGAACCCAATAGCCAAAACAATTTTGTAAGAAGATAATAAAGTTGGAAGACTCACTCTTGTCAATTTTCAAACTTACTGTAAGCTAAAGTAATACAGCATAGCACTGGCGAAATAAGGCTAGACATACAGGTCAGTGGAACAGACACAAGATCTATGGTCAACTGATTTTCAGCAAGGTGCTAAGACCATTCAATGAAGAAAAAACAGCCTTTCCAACCAATGGTCCTGGGACAACCAGATAGCCACATGTGGACAAAGCTGGACCCCTACCTCACACCGTGCATGAAAATTAACTCAAAATTGATTATAAACCTAAATGTGGAAGCGAAAACTATAGAACTCTAAAAACATATGAGTAAATCTTGATGTTGGTTAGGTCATGGTTTCTTAGACATTACAACAAAAAAAAAATACAGAAAAAGTGAAAGTCATCAAAATTTAAAACTTCTGTGCTGCAAACAACAGACTGGGAGAAAACATTTGTGAATCATAAATGAGGTAAGGAATCTGCGTCGAGGAAATGTAAAGAGCTCTCGGGAATCAGTGATGAAATGATGAAAATCCGTTTAAAAATTAGGCGTCAATAATTATAGACTAAAAAGCGATTACAAATGATCAAAGGACAGGAATACCTATTTCTCCAAAGAAGTTACACAAACAGCCAATATATGCGACACGATGCCTCCGTCATTAGCGATCAAGGTGAGGCAAATCTAGACCACAGTGGAGCACCACTCCGCCCACACTGGGGCAGCTATGATCAAAGGACAGATAACAAGTGTTGGCAAAGATAGGTGCAAAGGGGGACCATCCACATACGCTAAGCAGGGTTTCTGAAGGTCCAGAAGAGTTGGAAAACAGCTTGGCGGTTCCTCAAAAGATTAAATATAGCATTGCCGTATGACCCAGCAAGTTTAATCCTAGGTATACAGCCAAGAGAAATAAAAAGATATGTCCACACAAAAGCCTGTGCTATGGCGGGCGCCTGTAGACCCAGCTACTTGGGAGGCTGAGGCAAGAGAATCACTTAAACCCAAGAGTTTGAGGTTGCTGTGAGCTGTGATACCACAGCACTCTACTGAGGGCGACATAGGGAGAGTCTGTTTCCAAATAAAAAAAAAAAAGTCAAATACTGACACATGCTATGCAGCCTGGATGAACCACAAAAACGTGACTGTAAATGAAGGAAGTGCCATCGCGGACCCAGGCTCTGTGATTCCACCTGCGCGTCCAACATGAGCAAACCCACACAGACAGAAAGGTGTCAGCAGCTGCTTAGGGATGTGTTTAGAAATTGGGGGGTAATGAGGAGCAACTCCCACAAACGGGTAACAAGTGTTTCCAGATGAGACTGTGGTGGTGGTTATACCATAAAAACAAGGTGCAGTAAGTCCCCACTCAATGTCACCAATGTGTTCTTAGAAGCTAAGACTTTAAGTCAGTGGCTCTCAACCTTCCTAATGCCGCGACCCTTTAATACAGTTCCTGTGGGTCATGACCTACAGGTCGAGAACCGCTGCTTTAAGGGAAAGGACATTACAATGAAATAGATTTCACCATGTGCCAAGTGACATACACAAGATTTAAGTTCCCACAGCATATTTCTGGTCACAAAAACATCATTAATCTTCTAAATAAAGATCCAAACATCTCTAATGTTAAACATCAAAATAAACATGAGCTCTACATTTAAAATTAATAAAAACCAGTAAGACTGGTTTGCCCAACTTCTGGTGAATTAGTGAGTGAAAGCAGTCATAGTGGTGGGTTAAATCAAGGACTAAATGTTTGCAAAGCAAAAGTTGCAAGGAGCCCCTCCGACCACTACCCAGCGCCAGCCACATACACCCAGGGTGACAGGTTCAAACCTCAAAAACAGCAAGACCTGACACGGGGGGTTCACTGAGCACGCCGATACTGTACAGCTCACTGTTACGCATTTGCATGACTACATGCCTTATAAATTTTTGATATTAATTTGTATTCATTCATTCATTCATTTTCCAACCTCCTGCTAGATGCTTATTCCCGTTCAGAATTGTGGGTGACCAGAGCCTAACTCAGCAGCTCTGGGTGCAAAGCAGGAACCACCTCTGGACAGGACTCACACACACCCCCACACACTCAGAGAGGGACGGTTCAGACACGCCAATTAACCTAACATGTTCATCTCTGGAACATGAGAGGAAACCAAAGTAGATAAAGAAAATCCATGCAAATACGGGGAGAACGTGCGGAGTCTCTATGCCCAGAATGAGAGTCCATTGTTTTCTCAAATGTTTAACAAAGTGACTTTATTTAAGGACGTCTCATATTGCATACTTTAAATGGTTGAATTTTAAGGTATGCAAATTATTAATATATCTTAATAATGTTGTTGAATAAAGAAGGCAAAAATCCTTTCTATGGAAAATCCTTTTTACAGAATACCACATTGCAAATTTTACAAATAAAACAAGCCTATGTAAGAAAAAAGAAAAATTTAGAAATGTTTTATACAAAACACTCTTACCTCCAGTACTGATTTCTACTTCTGTAGAATCTCTTTCCAAACTTCCAGCGCTGCTAACAATATTCATTAAGTGGATTGCAGTCCAAGCAAAAGGCATGCGATATTTCCCAAGTCTTTGGCAAAACTGATCAGCTTGACTTTTCAGCTTCTCCAATTTTTCCTTATTCTGCAAAACAGAACTTTATATATCATATAATTACCCTTGAAAGCATACTCTATAAGGACTCATACTCATATTATATAAAGGACAGGTTAAGAATTCTCATTCCGAGGACTTAGAGATCTAAAATAGACCTGTCATTCGATCCTACAATTCCTTTACTATCACATTATAACAAAGACATCTGTACCAGAATGTTTATTGCAGCCCAATTCGTAATTGCTAAGTCGTGGAAGAAGCCCAAGTGCCCATCGACCCATGAATGGATTAATAAGTTGTGGTACATGTACACCATGGAATACTATGCAGCCTTAAAGAAAGATGGAGACTTTACCTCTTTTGTGTTTACATGGAGGGAGCTGGAACATACTCTTCTTAGCAAAGTATCTCAAGAATGGAAGAAAAAGAATCCAATGTACTCAGCCCTACTATGAAGCTAATTTAAAGGTTTCATAAGAAGGTATAACCCAACTATAGTACAAGAATATGGGAAGGGAGGTGGGGCCACACCTATGGTGCATCTTAGAAGGGCACAGGCAAAACTTACTAAATGCAGAATAGAAATGTCTTCATACAATAACTAAGAAAATGCCATGAAGGCTATGTTAACCAGTTTGATGAAAACTGTTCAGATTGTATATGAAACCAGCACATTGTACCCCTTGATTGCACTAATGTACGCAGCTACGATTTAATAAAAAAAAAGAATTCTCATTCCTCAGCAAAGATAGAAAATCTATCCGTACCTTTTGGAGATCAAGTAACAAAATCTACACATGCTACAAACGTGTGTACGGAGTAGGTCTTTCAAATTTCTGTTTGCGATTATGTTATTCTTGGGAGAAAGCAAAGGACGGCCAAATGCAAACATGCATTATGTTTTACAAGGATTCTTTTTGGAGAGGAAGCATAACCACAGTCTAGTTAGTAACCAGTAACGGTAAAATATTCTAAGATATGATTTGTTAAACGTTTTACTCTGTAAAAGATGGACGCAACTGAGCTGATCTGAAACAGCCTCTAACTTAAAAGAACAATAAAGTTCACGTGAGACACAGATAAGCCAAAGATAAATGAACTAGGAGTTGTAGTGAAAGCAGCAAAGGAAACAAGCATTGTAAGAGAACTAAACCCTGAACAAAGCACTAACGTCCAAATGGTGCGTGAATATCTCAGAGACGCCTCGAGGCTGGCTCAACTTTTAAGTTATTCCTGAAACAAACACTGGCCTGGAAGAGCTGACACACAGTCTGAATACCTGAAAACCGGTACCCCCTGACCTACATACTCTTTGCAAATAGGCTGCCGGTGAGGTATCGCTAATGCCTCTAGGACTCAGGGCTGGGGAAATACAGAATGACAGTTAAATAGTAGCACTGTTCACTATTAACCTGTTACGCCTCCAAAACAGGTTCTTGCTTAAAGAGCCTGAATATCGAATATATTTAATTCTGTCGGTCTGTGCAAAAACGTAAAGAGTGGAATAAGCTACCAGGAAATGCATGTGCTCCATGTAACAGAAGATTTCTAAAATGACAACCTGCAGAAAGCCGGATTACTGTTATTTTACCTCTGAGTTAAACCAGATAGCCAAGGAGAGCAGAAGAATATCAGGTGCTTTTATCTACCTACACGGGCACTAGGGAAAAAGCTCAGTTCTTGTTCTGAATCTTGTTACAGGAAAATAGAAAGCAGAACATTTGGTAGATTTGGGTACATTGCACACCTCAAGCATAGCTTTCCTGGGTGTTCCAGTATTAAATCTTGTGAGTAAAGATCCAAAAATCACTTGTACTCTGGTAGCTAATTGAAGGTAACTGAAATTTGGTATCAACTGTTCAACTACGTTGCCAAGTGTAAGTTTATCCAAATTCTAGAAATTAGTCACCTGAAGCAAAAGCGATCGTATTTTCTGTTTTTACAATATTCCTTAATTATCTGTAGTCAGCTAGAAGCCAAGAATACTTGTTTTGCTAGAAAAAGCTCTATCGATATCACTATTTTGTCAATAGGAGTTAAACTGAACCAAGTTCTCTGCAAGAAAAGAAACTGAAAGAATCAATTGCTTTTGAAATTGGAGATTTTAAGGACGAGCAAGCACAGAATGTGAGCTAGTGACCAAGGAAATGAAGGCAGGGGCGGGAAACAGCGACAGGAGGGCAGGGATGAGCAGTGCGACTTTAATACAGCGCTATGCACATATTAAACATAACGCAAATATATAAACATATCTTATTAATATAAAATACAGTATTGCGTTCTCCCAAGTAAAGTGGGGGGATAATTCTACCTTGCTGGCATCTGCTTCCTTGAAAATCATATACGGCTCTGCACACTCTCCAATATCTCCTTGCTGTAGGACTTTCTCTAGCTGTCAAAGGCAAAAAAGCAAAGATTAAGTAAACCTTAAAAAGTCCACCTGGAATGCAAGAATCGGTCATTATCCAAAGTGCAGTGTCGGTTGAGCCCAGTGGTTCGTGCCTGTAATCCTAGCACTCTGGGAGGCTGAGAAGGGAGGACCATGTGAGATCAGGAGTTGGAGGATGTAGTGAGCTGTGATGACAACACCGCACTTTAGCAAGACCCTGTCACCAAGAAAAAAAGCAACGTAAAACATCACATTAGCAGACTGACTGAAAACAAACAACACAACAATCATCGCAACTGGCAGAGAACAAACATTGGAAACTACCTCAGCACAATAAAGGCTAGACAAGAAAAGACTAAAGACAATATCTTACTCAAAGGTGGAAGACTAAAAGCTTTTCCTCTAAGATCAGGAACAAAATAAACATATCCTCTATTGTTTTGTTTTGGTTTTTGGTTTTTTTTTTTTTGAGACATGGTCTCACTCTTGCCTAGGCTGAAGTTGCAGTGGCCTCATCATAGCTCACTAAGTGAGCTAACCTCAGGTTCCTAAGTGATCCTCCCACCTCAGAGTCCAGAGTAACTGGGACTACAGGTGTGTGCCCCCACCAGGGAGGCAAATTTCTCTATTTTTTTGTAGAGACAGGGTCTCCTTCTTGCTCAGGCTGGTCTCAAACTCCTGGTCTCAAGCAATCCTCCTGCCTTGGCCTCCCAAAGTGCTAGGATTACAGCCATGAGCCATCACACCAGGCCCATTTTAGCCACTTCTATTCAAAATAGTACTTTCCTTTTGGAAAGATGTTTGGAGAATACTTAGAGATCTAAAAACAGACCTGCCATTCAATCCTATAATTCCCCTACTAGGTATATATCCAGAAGACCAAAAATCACATTATAACAAAGATATTTGCACCAGAATGTTTATGGCAGCCCAATTTATAATTGCTAAGTCATGGAAGAAGCCCAAATGCCGAAAGGATTAATAAATTGTGGTATATGTACACCGCGGAATATTATGCAGCCTTAAAGAAAGATGGAGACTTTACCTCTTTCATGTTTACATGGATAGAGCTGGAACCATTCTTCTTAGCAAAGTATCTCAAGAATGGAAGAAAAAGTATCCAATGTACTCAGCCCTACTATGAACTAATCTATAGCTTTTATATGAAAGCTATAACCGAATTATACCACAAGAATATGGGGAAAGGGGAGAGGGAGGGAAGGGGAAGGATGGGTGGAGGGAGGGTAGGTAATTGGTGGGATCACACTTATGGTGCATCTTACAAGGGTACAGGTGAAACTTACTAAATGCAGAATATGAAGGTCTTAACACAATAACTAAGAAAATGCCATGAAGGCTATCTATGTTAACCAGTTTGATGAAAATATTTCAGATTGTATATGAAACCAGCACACTGTACCCCATGATTGCATTAATGTACACAGCTATGATTTAATAAAAAAGAAAAAAAAAACAAAATAGTACTAAAAGTCCAAGCTAGAGCAATTAGGCAAGAAAAAGAAATAAAAGCATCTGAATTGAAAAGAAGTAAAATTATCTTTGCAGATGACATGGTCTTCTATATAGAAAAATCTAAAGATTCCACAAAAAATTGTTAGAATAAGTGAATTCAAGAAAGTTACAGGATACAAAATCTACATGCAAACAATGAGGAAAACAAAAAGAAAATTAAACAGATAAAATGTATTCACAACAGCATCATAAAAAATAAAATATTTAGTAACAAACATAACCAAGGAAGTGAAAGATTTATACACTGGAAACTAGTAAATGTTGCTGAGAAAAACTGAGAAATTAAACTCTCCAATATACGGTCAAATGATTTTTGACAAGAGCGTCAAGACCATTCCATGGAAAAAGGACAATCTTTTCAACAAACAAGGTTGAACAAACTGGATATCTGAACGCAAAAGAATGAAGTTGGACCTTCCCTTACCCAGACACACCAATCAATGCGACGTGGACCAAAGACCACGTCAGACCTGAGACTAAAACTCGTAAAGACGGTGCCTGTGGCTCAAGGAGAAGGGCGCCGGCCCCAAATACTGGAGGTGGCGGGTTCAAGGATGGCCCTGGCCAAAAAAAAAAAATCGTAGAAGAAAACGCAGAGGGGAACTTTCATGAAAATGGGCTGGGAGATGATGTATTGAATAGGACATCAAAAGCCAACAGGCAACAAAAATAAGACTAATGAACTATATAACGACACCAAAACTTATATTTACTACGTCAAAGGCCAAAAAGTAAAGTGAAAAGGCAACCTACAGAATGAGAGAAGATATCTGATAAGGAGTTAATAACCAGCACACATCATGAACTCCGACAACAACAGTTCTTAAAAAACTCAACCAACAAGCAGGCAAAAGATGCGAATGGGTATTTCTCCAAAGAAGATACACAAATGGCCAAAGAGCACATGAAAAGATGCTCAATATTACAATTCATTAAGGAAATGCACAAAATCACAATGAGATTTATCATCATGTATCCATCAAGATGGTCACTATCAAAAAAAAAAAACAACAGAAAATATCAAGTGTTGGTAAACATGTGGAAAACCTGGAACCTTCTACACTGCTGGTAGGAATGTAAAATAAGGCAGCTGCTATGGAAAGCAGTCTGGAGGGTCTTCAAAAATTTAAAAATAGAATTATCACATGATCCCACAATTCTACTTCCAGATATATATTCAAAGACATTGAAAGCAGAGAATGAAGCAGGTGTTCACAACAGCGTAATTCATAATAGCCAAAGGGTAAAAGCAACCCAAATATCCACCAACAGATAAATGGATTTTAAAAATGTGGTATATACATTCAACTTTTAAAAAGAAATTAAATTTCAACACGTTATAACCGGAATGAACCTTGAAAATATCAGGCTAAGTGAAACAAGCCAGTCACAAAAAGTCAAATAATGTTTGATTCCATTTACAGGAGGTATCTAGAGAAGTCAAATTCAGGAAAACTGGAAGTAGAATGGAGGCTGGCAGGGGTGAGGGGAGAATGGTAAGTCATTGTTCAATCAATATAGAGTTTCAGTTGTACAAGATGAAAAGTTCTGGAGATTCATGAAAATGTGAATGGATTTCATAATAAGCTATATGCTTATAAATGGTTAAGATGATAAATTTTATGTTACATGTACTGTACCACAGTTAAAAATATTTTCAAGAGCAGTAGTCATAAATTTATCTTCAATTAATACATCAAAATGCAAAATGACAATTTAAAAATAACTTACAAAATAATATTAAGTTGTCAATAGTTTTCACTTACCATGTTTCTCCACAATGTCTCACTTTCTCCTTATAAAATTTTTAAGATTTTTTTTTTAAAAAGGAAACAAATAAAATAGAAAGTCCAGAAACTGAATCAAGTACATGAGAAATTCAGTTTACAACAAAACTGACACTTCAAATTAGTGAACATGGGCTATTTAAAGAGCTCTCCCAAATTAGCAAGATAAAGTAAAAAAAAAAATCCAGCAAAATGGATATGATCACACAGATACACATATATTTGAACAATATATGTAAATTCACTGAATGGTACACTTAAGATTTGTGTATTTTATGCATATTATACTAAAAAAGATCACTTATAATAATGTTAAAAATAAGCTAACAATCTGAATAAATACTTCATAAAATAGAATATCCAAATGGCCAATAAATTACTCAATACAGTCATCAGGGAATTATAAATTAAAATCAAACTGATACAATTCTACAAACATGCCAGAAATAAAATACAATTAATGAAACTGAAATATGAAATAAAATCTGATATCAAATGTTAACAAGGGAACCGAGCAATTAAAAAATTCTCGAACACGGCTGATGGGAGGTAAGCTGTACTAACCATTCTGGAAAACTAGCTGCTTCTACTAAAACTGAAGACATAAAAAAATGACTTTTGCTCCGGCAATTCAACCCCTATACAGAACAGCACAGACACGATGGTGGGAGGAACCAGGCACAAACTACACACGTTGTGTGACTGCATTCACCAGAGATTCGGGAAGAGGAAAAGCTGTGTGGGTGGAAGTTGGAATACCAGTTATCTGGTGGAAGGGAGGGGTAGTCATGAAACAGAGAAAGCAAGAGAACCCTCAGGTAATGGAGACGCTGTGGAGTCTGAGCTCAGCAGCAGTCGCTCACTGGTGACACCTGTAAGAATTCAGCAAGTTGGCTCGGCACCTGCAGCTCAGCAGGTGGGGCACCAGACTCAGGCACCGGGGCTGGCAGGTTCAAACCCGGCCCAGGGCCTGCTAAAGAACAGTGACAACTGGAACCAAAAAATAGCCAGGCGTTGTGGCAGGCACCTGTAGTCCCAGCTACCTGGAAGGCTGAGGCAAGAGAATCGCTTAAGCCCGAGGGTCTGAGGTTGCTGTGAGCTGTGACACCACAGCACTCTACAGAGGGCGACATAGTGAGGCTCTGTCTCAAAAAAATACAAAAAAGCAAGAAGTTTAGCCAGGTGCTGTGTCGGGAGCCTATAATCCCAGCTACTTGGGAGGCTGAGGCAAGAGGATCGCTTAAGCCCAAGAGTCTGAGGTTGCTGTGAGCTGTGACGCCACGGCACTCTACGGAGCGCGACATAGTGAAACTGTCTCAAAAAAAAAAAAAAGAGAATTCATCAAGCTGTTTACCTCAGATTTGTATACTATACGGATCTCACTGTACGTATCTTATATTTCAATTTTTAAAAATTGATGAATACCAAGTATGAAGACCTGAAACACTAATTCACTCCCGATGGGAATGCAACTATCACAGGCACTTTGGAACCCCGTCTGGCAGCGTCACCAAAGCTGACACACGAATATCCTCCACTTAGCAATTCTACTTCTAGGAAGACACTGAGCGGAATGAGCACACACGTCTGTCCCCCAGGGGCTGCAGGTGTTCGCAGAATTCCCAATTAAAGCCACAAACCTAGGTGAACCCGAATGTCAATCACCTGGATACCTTGTGATACATTCCTATAACAGAACACCAAAAATGAAATTGAAAATGAATTGCAGAACTGCTGCCCACGGCCTGCATTTATCAATCATACCAAACAGAGAAATGAAGACAAAAATCTACAACCCTATCTGATCCCATTAATATTATGTTCAAAAACAGGCAATAATCGTGAATGAGGGAGGGAACAGTGAACGGAATGAGTCTCACGGGTGCTTTCTGGAATTCTAATTTTGATAGGTTTTTTGAGACAGAGTCTTGCTCTGTTGCCTGGGCTGGAGTTCCACGGTGTCGTCATAGCTCGCTGCAGCCTCAAACCCCGGGGCTCAGGAGATCTTGCTGCCTAAGCATCCTGAACAGCTGGAACCACAGGCATGAGCCACGCCTGGCTAACTTTTTTTATTTTTTGTAGAGACAGGTTCTTGCTGTTGCCCATGCTGGTCTTTAACTCCTGGCCTCAAGTGATCATCTTCCCTAGGCCTCCCACCGTGCTAGGATTACAGGCTTTGATAATGTTTAATTTCTTAACGTGGATGGATGGCCACATAAATATAGTCATTTGGGAATAATTAATCAAACTACATACTTTTAACTTATATTCTTTCTACAATTATGTGATTTTCAATAGAAATTAATTAAAATAACTTTTTTATTATTAAATCATAGCTGTGAACATTAGTGCAATCAAGGGGTACAATGTGCTGGTTTCATATACAATCTGAACTGTTTTCATCAAACTGATTAACACAGCCTTCATGGCATTTTCTTAGTTATTGTGTGAAGACATTTGTATTCTGCATTTAGTAAGTTTAAACTTCGTCAATATCACTTTATTGTAATCCACGGTCTTGTTCTCGAAAGTGGCAGGGACTCATAAATAATAACCCAAACACAGTGGTGTGACCTTCATGTATTTACCAGGAGGTAACTACGGCGATAAAGAGGGCACAAAAATGAGCAAGGAATTACTTCTGGCTGAGCCAGAACCCCAGAACCCCAGACAGGGATAGACTCAACTATAGATCAAAGCCCAATTTTTTTATTGTTCCCCCGAGACAGAGTCTCACTCTGACACCCCAGGTAGAGTGCCGTGGCGTCACAGCTCACAGCAACCTCCAACTCTTGGGCTCAAGTTGATTCTCCTGCCTCAGCCTCCCAAGTGCTGGGACTACAGGCACCGGCCACAACACTTGGCTAGTTCTTATTATTTTTAGTAGAGATGGGGTCTAGCTCTTGCTCAGGCTGGTCTTGAACTCCTAAGCTCAAGCAAGCCACCCTCCCTGACCTCTGGGAGTGCTAGGTTTATAGGTGTGAGCCACCAAACCTGAGGCTCTGCAAGAGCCCTAATTTTTTTTTTTTTGGCCAGGGCTGGGTTTGAACCTGCCACCTCCGGCATATGGGGCCGGCATCCTACTCCTTTGAGCCACAGGCGCCACCCAAGAGTCCCAATTTTTAACTTTTTTTAAGCTCTAATCTTTCTCCCGTCTTTTACACTTCCATGAGCTATATGATACTCAAGTTCCTTCCAATAAAAGGACCAAGTTTATCCCAACTCCCCGAGTCTGTGTCCTGTCCCGTGACCTGTTTGGCCAATGCTATGTTAGCTGGCATGAGACTTGGAAAGCTGGGCTGCTCTGCGGCACATCTGTGATCCCCAGGAGAGTATGCCAGGCTATCCTGCTGGGAAAGAAGAGCATACGAGAACTCCTCCACCTCCGCCCCAGGCCACGTACAGACACCTGAAGGGGCGCAGCCATCTCTACCGAGCACAGCTTACACTGGCTGACCAACAGACAGCCAGGACCATGAACTAAACGAAATGAACTAAATGAACGCCGGTTGGAGTCTCCACTGGGTTTGGTCTTTCCCTTCTTCTCTAGCAGTAACTAACTGATGCACACACCAAATAAAGTTCTCTCTCAAGAAACAGTATCATACTGATATACACCACAAATGAGGAAAGAAAACCTGCTACATACATTTCCTTTAAAAAACTTTTCTTGAGCCAGGCACAGCAGCTCACGCCTATAATCCGGGCACTCCGAGAGGCCAAGGCAGGTGGATCAATGGAGCTCAGGAATTCAAGACCAGCCTGAGCAAGAGTGAGACCCTGTCTCTATTAAAAACAGAAAAAAACTATCTAATTCTTTGTACCCTCAAATTAATCTGAAATAAAAAAAAAAATTAGAAAAAACTAGCCAGATGTGGTGGAAGTTGCCTGTAGTTCCAGCTATTAGGGAGGCTGAGGCAAGAGGATCTCCTGAGCCCAAGAGTTTGAGGTTGCTGTGAGCTGTGACTCCAAGGCTCTCTACCCAGGCAGGGTGACAGAGACAGACTCTATCTAAAAAGAAAAAAAAAAAGGCTTTTGCTTTGCTGCCCAGGCTACAGTACAGCAGTGTCACCACAGCTCACGGCAACCTGAAACTCCTGGGTTCAAATGATCCTCCAGCCGCCACCTCCCAAGTGGCTGAGATCACCGACCCGTGCCACCACACCCAGCTAACTTTCCTTTTTCTTTTGGGAGAGATGTGTCTTCCTGTGATGTTCAGGCCGGCCTCTCACTCTTGGCCTCAAACAGTCCTGCTGCCTTGGCCTCCCAAAGTGTTTGGATATAGGCTTGAGCCTCCATACCCTGGCCTTAAAATTTAAATAAATAACAATTCCATTCGTTCTTTCTTTTTAAATTATAGAAAAGTCTTTTGTGCTATATATATAACACATACACAACGGGAATCGTATAATGTATGGTAGTTTTGTACTACTTATTTTTCACTAAACATTGTGACACATATGTTTTGATACCATTAAAAATTCTTCCAAATTGTGATATTATTACATTCAGAGTATTACATCATATGAATGTACCGTGATTCCTCTATTTCCTTATACTGAAATTTAGATTCAATGTTTCTTATCCTTAATCCTATCTAAGCCATCGTTCTCATGATAACAACCAAATCTTGTCACTAAACAATCACATTTCCAGCAATCAATATTAGATCGTTTCTATCTTACCAGCTCGTTCACTCCAATATACTCTATTCTATGAAAACCTGTTTTCTCCATGTAAAATAACAACATAGATCTGTCATTTGTATTCATTTCTAGAACTTAATTTTTAAAAGTGAGTTTCTGAAGGCCATTGCTACTAAATCATTGCTTATTGAACTGTTTACTTTAACTAAGATTTATTTTAATCCGAATTCACAGGAATATATTCACAAATTAGGACATGATTCCTGTGGGTAAAACAGGATTCATTTCATAATTTATAACCTTATTAAAATTCATTACCTCTTTATAATAATTTTATGCAAATGAAGTGATTAGGGAATATATTTTAGGCTACTCCCAAGTCAAGGTCGAGTTACGGTAAATTATTTTTTAAGTTATACTACACTACGTAGCTTAGTAATAGTGAGAGCTTAGAACACGTAATCCTTATTCTTAATTGGCTGAGAGACAAATCAAAATGTTCTCTGACACCAGTGATTCAGCTTTTAGCATTCATAAGATTTAGGAACTGACTGATAAAATACTACAGCTCCTGGGATGATTAGTTTTTATCTAAGCAATGATGCCCAGACGTTTGGTCTGGACGCTGCTGCGAAGGTATTTTTGGGAGGTGATAAACATTTTAAAGCAATAGACGGTGAATGAAGCAAATTACTTTCCATTATGTGGTTAGGTCTTATCCAATCAATTGAAGTCTTTAAGAGAGAAGACTGAGGTTTCCTGAAGAAGGAATTCTCCTCCAGACTTGAACTTAGAAACCCTGCCTGCATTTCTGATCTGCTGTCCCGTGGAAGATTCAAGGCTGTAACATCAGTTCAAACTTGCACGTGAATTTCCAGTCTGCTGGCCTGACCTACAAACTGCAAACCCCTAGAACTATTTGAGCCAATTCCTGAAAAGAAATCAATTTATCTTCCTCATTCCTCTTGCAATATAGATAGGTTGACAGAAACATAAATAGATACAGACAGAAGTCCACGTATATTCTCCTGTTAGCTCCGTTTCTCTGGAGAACCCTGACGAATACGGCTCCCCTGTCGAGAAAAACCAGGTAGCACTTCCAGAATTTGTCTAATATTGTGATAAGCAATAACAAGATGAAAAAAATTAAGCGAAGGGGCAATCTTTGCTCTTGAAAATTTTGCGGTATTGACAGAGAGACAAGTACACAGACACTGTACAAGTAAATAAAGATATGTAACGTTATTCTCACCTTTATTACAAGAAAAACATCCTGGGAGGGATAAGTGATAGAAAAAATAGCTGATCTTGCCAGGGTGGTTATGGCAGCAGGTGGCACATGTGGACGTAACAATCCTTTCATCTGCTCAGAATTAAGGTCAAAATAGAAGTTTTCTGAAATCTAAAAAACACATTCAGATGTTAACTTTTAAAATCTGTACATGTTATACAAACTAACAAGAGTCATATATGTTCCATATATATATGGTCTTAAGACATTATAGATACAGGACACTAGACTCTAACCTACTGTTTACCTTGTGTTTCACTGAGACCAACCTCTACACGCCTAAATCAAAGGACAGAAGTGTACAAACCACGTGGGAAATACGTAAACAGACTCTACAGGATCACATACCCAATTCCTGATTAAAAATGTATCTTCCTTCTAATAAAGTATACAAAGAAGTTATCACTGAGATCCTAAACTGAGTTTTTTGGGGTTTTTTGTAGAGACAGAGTCTCACTTTATCACCCTCGGTGGAGTGCCGTGGCGTCACAGCTCACAGCAACCTCCACCTCCTGGGCTTAGGCGTTTCTCTTGCCTCAGCCTCCCGAGTAGCTGGGACTATAGGCGCCCGCCACAACGGCCGGCTGTTCCTTTTGTTTTACAATTTGGCCGAGGCCGGGTTTGAAACCTCCACCTTCGGTATATGGGGCCGGCGCCCTGCTGGATGAGCTACAGGCACCGCCCCCTAAACTGAGTTTTTTATTGAGTTTTTTGTACTTATACGAATGTTATCTCAGCAGTTTTGGTTTAGGAAATGAGAGTTGTTGTAGCAGAGTTTCACTAAAGGAATGCATAACTACGTGGTCAGCAAAAGTCACTGAAGGCACTTCAGTTTGTACTATACATTAGGTTTAGAATGTTAATTTAAGAAACCATGTATGAGATAGTCTTCTGAAAAATTCCTAAATAATAGTAAAACTAAGAGCATAATATAGAATATTTAAAGTATACAAAAGTGGTCCTTCAGCTGGTAAGAATTTGAAATATATATCAAGAAATATATATCTTCACTCTCATCTTCAATCTTATCTTTATGTACCATTTGCCCAAAATGTTTTTCATATATTACCTTTTCTATTTCTTAAAAGTAAGTTGCTTGCCTGTAGTCCCAGCTACTCGGGAGGCCAAGGCAAGAGAATCACCTAAGCCCAAGAGCTGGAGTTTGCTGTGAGCTGTGACACCACGGCACTCTACCAAGGGTGACAAAGTCAGACTTTGTCTCAAAAAGAAAGAAAAGTAAGTTGCTTCTGCTACTCACTTTGAAAAAAAATGAAAAAAAGATAAGTTTTCTAGCCAAAGTATTTTATAATAAGAAAATATTTAACGAGTCTTAATAAATTAAATCTCTATTTCCTTTCTTAAAAGATCTATGTTTAATAATTTTCAAAAATATTACTTATTAAACAACCTTAAAACAGGTATCTGAAACCTACGATTATGACAAACGACTATGGTCAAATTTTATAACCTTACCTTTTTCTTTTCCTTGACATCATATAAAGCCAAACTTGCAAAAATGGGTTCAATTTCAATTTCAAACCTTTATGAAGGAAAAGGGTAAAATGATTTAACTGTAAACATAAAAGATATAGCTAGAGAGAAATTTTAATCTCAAAGCTAAATGTAATACCTTGCACGTTTGATCTGTGCCTTTGTCTATTCTACACATTCTTCCTCAAACACACTTTTCTGAGCACACCTTTCACAGTCTAAATGACCCATCTCCTCCTTCTGTTAATCCTGCTTAACTTCTCCAATTACCCTCTCAAATTTCCAAAAGGCTCCCCAACATTTTATGTCCATTTAGAGGCACTAATCATTTGCTAACCTGTAATTTGGTTGTGTGCATATAGACGTTCATTTTAAAATAAGATTTAAAAATAAAGGTCTAATATTTTCTTTTTCAGATGATAAAACATATATCCCATACGAAAAATTTTTAAAAATAAATGAAAATATTCAGAGGAAAACAGGAACCATAACTAACAGAACCAAAGAACTACAATTAACAGTTTAATGCCCAGTACATCCAGACTTTATGTATAAACACACTTGTCAAATGGATTTTTTTAAACAGTGTCATGGCATACACATTTTCTAGCTGCGTTTTAGGTATTTTATGGACAGATTTCTATGTCATAAATATTAATCTTACCGTCGTTTCTAATGCTGGCACGACATGCGAATTCCCATCATGTGAATATGCCAAAATTTATTTTGTACGTGGATACCCAACTTGATACGTATAATTCATTTCTAAGAGCAATGCCTTATATACAGTATACATTTAGTAAATTTCTGTTGAATGAAATCATATGTAATGTGAGTTAACTAAAGCTCTGGAGCAGTGGTTCTCCACCAAGGACAATCTTGCCCCAAGGGGACACCTGTCAGCGCCCAGGAAACATTTCTGGTTGTCACACGTAGCTGGCCCAGGCCAGCAGGTGCCTAAGCCGCCTGCGTTACACATGACAGCTGCTGACAACAAAGAAGCATCCAGGCAGAAATGTCAACAGTGCTGACGTGGAACCGCCCTGCTGCATGGACACTGCATCTCCACGTTATGAGAGTATCGGACGAGGCGCCAGCGGAGACAGAAACATTCACCTTGGGTTGAGAGTTTAGTGAAGGTCATTTACAGTGAGCTGGGTGGGATTCTGGTTAAACACCCACAGACAGAGACGTTCCTGGGGTCGTTACAGACCACAGACCTGACAGAAGACATGGACGTGGCGGCCAAACGTTGGCAAGGTTAGCCGGCCAGGACGTTCTTCACCGAAGTGAGGCTCGAGGGGCAGCAAGAGACCTTGGTGAGTCAGCAGGGAGGCGTGAGCGAGCGAGCCGGTCACACGCTGAGCCCCTGTCCACCCCCTAACCTCCTGCCACCACCTCTCCCGGCAAAGCCCCAACAGAAGCCAAAAGAGAAGAGGCGGGGTCCGGGCGACCCTCCCGACGAGTGGCAGCCTCGAGACGCTGGGTGCTACCGGCCAGTCCCTCGGTGGTAAGTAGAATCACATCTTTTCACGTAGTTATGACCGTTCTCATATCCTCTTCCTGTCCATTTTTCTGTTTTTTTATTTGTTTGTTTCCTCATCAATCTGTACTTTATGTATTCTGGAGCACCTTTCCAAGTGTTAAGTGTTACTCCCACCACTGTCTTCACACTCTCGTGTCTTTTAATGAACAAAAACTGTCCATTTTAATGAAGTAAAATGTATCGATGGTGCCCTCGAGGGGTGGTATTTTCTGTGTCATGTCAAAGAAATCTTTCCCTTCTAGGAGATCATGGAGATCTCCCCACACTGTCTTCTAGAAACTTCACTGTTACGTTTTTCATATTTAGGTCTATTATCAATCTATAAGTAATTTTTTGTGTACAATGTGAGGTAGTGGTCAAATTTCATTTTCATACACACACACACGTACATAAAGAGAAACAGAGAAGGAAGAAGACGGGGTGGGGAGAGACAAGGAGAAACAGGTCTCCAGCTGTCCCGCCAATTTTGGAGAAGACCGCCCTTCCCATAGGACTCTGCAGTACCCACTTTTATTACGAATCATTAATCCATAAACATGTGGGCCTTTTTCTAGCTCTTCGGTCTATTCTGTTGCTCTTCTTGTCTGCTGCTGCCAAAAACAAGTGACCATTAAGATGGCAAGACTCCCCCATGTGACTGCATTTGGAGACAGGACCTTTAAGGAGGTAACTGAGGTTAAATGAGACCCTAAGGGCGGATACTGACACCACGGGAGTGTTGTCCTCACAGGGGTGTCCAACCCAGGGGGGGGCCGTAAGCAGTCCAGGACGGCTATGCCTGTGGGCCAACATAAAATCATAAACTTACTTAAAACGCTGTGATTGTTTTTGCGATTTTTTGGTAGAACTCAATTGCACTGTTCTCCAGGATGAATTTTGTAGATGACAACATCGTGTTGCAACGTCATGTAAAATAAACATGTGCTCGCTATGTGTGCATGTGTGTGCTTGCCGTGTACACGTGTGTGCTCCCCGTGTGTGCACGTTTGGGCTCCCTGTGTGTACACATTTGTGCTTGCTCTGTGTACACATGTGCTCACTGTGTGCACGTGTGTGCTTGCCCTGTGTACACATGTGTGCTCACCCTGTGTACACGTGTGTGCGCGCCCTGTGTACACGTGTGTGCTCGCCCTGTGTACACGTGCTCGTTGTGTGTACACGTGTGTGCTCGCCACATGTGCACGTGTGTGCCATGTGTTCTCCCCTGCTTGCTGTGCACACGTGTGTGCTCACCCTGTGTACACCTGTGTGCTCGCTGTGTGTACATGTGTGTGCTCGCCATGTGTGCACATTTGTGCACGTGTGTGCCGTTAGTTTTACACAGTGTGCAGCTTTCCACGTGTCACCTTCCAAGCACAGACAGTCGAATTGACCCCATCAGCCATTACATCTGCTTGTGGTGACTTGGCAAGGCAGCAATTATCAATAATATTTCAACCTGCCACTGCGAGAGTGGGCATCTAATGTTACTGGAAGTCAGGGAAGCATTCTTATTCACGGGTAAGGGCAGCACCTCACAGGTCGCCCTGGACCTCACCCTGCCCCTCCCAAACCTTGGTTTCTATGGTCCTGTCAATTAACTTTCATAATAAAAATATACTCCCTTATCTATTATTTCTTAATCCCAGTATGGATTCCACAATATCACAAAAGAAAACAGAAAATTATGAATGAAGAAAGACTGTTCATTGAAAAGTGAATAAATGACTACCCTTTTGTCAAGGCAAATAATAAGGCACTCTAGTTAATTTGTAGGGAATTTGCGCACGTTTTCAAAGACTATAATTTTAAAAGGCATTATAACCAAAAACATGCTGTCAAATTCAATCACATGAAGGATTGTGTCATAAGGAAGGACAAAAAAGCAGAACTGGAAAAAGCCCGTCTTCTCAACAAAAATTTTTTTTAAAGTTACAATTCAGATGGATTCCATTATAAAAGCTAGTTATGTGGCAGCCTATTTAATAGCAAAAACATCAAAACCATTTACTGATGGTGAGTTTATTAACCAATGTACGGAAAGCGTGGCAGATATAACTTACCCTGAAAAAAAGGAGGATATTTCTAAAGTCAGTTTATCTCACCAGACTACAGTCAGGTGAATTAATTGGTAAATCCATCAAAAAAATCTTGGAAAGTAAAGCTGCTAATTTTAAATGTTATGCTTTGGCAATGGACAACAATAGTGATACTACAAATACAGCTCAACTTGCTGTTTTTATTAGAAGTATAGATGATGAATATAATGCACTGAAGAAATGGCTTGTACCATTTGTTACTGTTTGTGTATTTAATGTGTGGCCCAAGACAACTCTTCTCCTTCCAATGAGGCCCCGAGAAGCCAAAAGGTTGGACCCCTCTGGTTCTAAGAAGAGGAAGAACCAGTGACCTCGGTCTTTCCATGTACTCACAAATGAAGCGTCACATGAGAACACAGCAAAAAGGCCGCCATCTGCAAGCTGAGACGAGAGGCCTCACCAGAAACCAACCACCAACACCTGACCTTTGACTTCCAGCCTCCAAAACTATAACAAATAGATTCCTATTAGGTCCCCTAGTCTGGTAATGGTATTCTGTGATGGTAGCCTGAACAAACTATTACCAGTATGGATTTTCTTTCTGCTTGTGATAAAAATGTTCTGGAAGCAGATAACAGTGATAGTTGTACAACTCTACGAATATATACCACTGACTTGTGTACTTTAAAACAGGGACAGGTAAATTATATTAAAATAAAACTTTTGGAAAACAAATTAAGAAGATTATAAATAAGAACTGGTGTTAAGTGTCCATATATTCAAAAGACTTGCTGCGGTTAATCTAACAAGTTTCTAAATAAATCTAACTAAATATATAAAGTCTTTGCTTTCAAGGGAAGAAAACTGCGAGAATTATACACGAAAGTCATCTGTCCCTATGAGTTATTTTTTTTAGAAAGTTCTATGAATTGAAACTTCTTTATTCTTAAGTCAGAATTAATAAATAACTTACAATATTAACATGATGTGATGAAAAGAATAAGGAGTTTATTTTCCAGTTAGGAATAGCATAATAATGAGTATGCCAGTTAATCCTTTGAATCCTATTTTCCATGTTTGCAAAATGAAAAAATAATACCTCTCTTATAGAATTATTCTGAAGACGGCAGGAAGAAAAATAAGAGAAAGAACTTCATGAAGCGGAGTATAAATGTAAGAAACATCATCTCAATGTTAATGGAAGCCATCTAACTTTTTTAAGGAGAAAAATATATACACTTCCAAATCTTCAAAAACCAAAGCCTACCATGTGACAAATACAAAACCAGCTCTTGAAGGAAAAAGATACCTTTTCTTTATATTCCCCAATCAAGAACAGTGTCTGGGTAAATACTAAAGATTTCTGTGAATATTTTTTCAAATTTTACAACTAATTGTATGGCTGTTGCAATGATCTACCTCCACCTATGAACCAAAAATGCTCTGAAAGCTTAGTTCAGGCACCTGGAGCTCAGGGGCGAGGGCATCAGCCACAGACACCAGGGCTGGTGGGTTCAAAACCGGCCCAGGCCCGCCAAACAACAATGACAACTACAGTAACAACAAAAAAAATAGCCGAGCATTGTGGCGGATGTCTGTAGTCACAGCTACCTGGGAGGCTAAGGCAAGAGAATCGCTTAAGCCCAAGAGTTTGAGGTTACTGTGAGCTGTGATGCCACAGCACTCTACCAATGGTGACATAGTGAGACTCTGTCTAAATAAACAAATAAATACATAAATAAATAAAAGCTTAGTTCATGTTTTAGTTTGAATGCTGAATAGCATTTAAAATTATGTTTGCAACAATACTTCTTAAAAGGATACAAATGTAAGTATAAAATCCACTAAGATTTTGTCACATTAGTACTCAAAATATTAACCTGGAAAATAAAAGTTATTCAGTTTTTAAAAAGTACTCACTTGAGTGATAAACATTTTACAAGAAGTCTTTGACCAAAATGTTCTTTGGGTACATCAGGAACACTAAGCCGCTCTATGGATTCTTCCTACAAATTGACAAGCAACAACAAAATGAATATGCTCATCAGATTTCAACTCTGCACAATTTATGTTTTTAAGAATCTATTTTATGAAACAACGTATATGCCCATTATCTCAGGAATGGATTAGCGAACTGGTATGTGTACACCATGGAGTATTATCCAGCCATAAAAGAAGATAGTGACTTCCATCTTGTGTATTAACCTGGATGAAGTTGAAACACACTCTCCTAAGAATCACAAGAAGGGGCAAGCAAATATCCAATATACTCAATAGTAATATAAAGCCAGTAGATGATCTAGTTCACACCCACATAGCAGAAGAACTCATTTCATTTCATTTCATTTCATTGGGGGGACGGAAGGAGAAGAGGGGGTTTGGGGGTGCTCCCACTGAATGGGCACAATGTAGGGGTGTATGGCACACCTTTTGTGTACAGGACATAACTACAAGGGGGAATCTACCTAACAAATTCAAATACGGCGACTTGCTCGTTTGTACCCTCACATTAACCTGAAATAAATTTTAAAAAAGAATCTATTTTACTAATCTTCTTAGTCTTCACAATTGAACAAAGAATGACCCACTTATTCATAAACAGAAGTCATTGAATCCTAAATATGTTCAATTCACAAAAGTGACTCATTAAGAATTAATTCAGTAATATAAAAAATACTCATTTATAAAAATTATAGCTACGTTTCAGTTACGTTTTCCTCCCTACACTATGGTAATACTGTGTATAAATCACACTCCCCCCAAATCTCTTTCGATAATCAGTTGCTTCTTTATATGCAAACATCTATACCTCATCTGGTGACGGATGCAGAGCAAAGAGCTCCTTGTGGCGGTGTGACTTCCTTTGATCGTCATTCTGCCTGTCTATTTCCTCGTTGGGAGTCCGGTCCAGTAAGTTGGGCAGCAAGGCGTCGGGAAGTGAATTCTTCAAGTCGAAGATGCTACAAGCCCAGCTTCCCCGGGGAGTGTCATCTATGGACATTGAACGTCTCTTAAGGTCATCCTGCCATGCAAGACGTTAAATATGAATACGATGATTACTAAATGAAAAATAACATATTTTAAAATAAATTATTGTAGTCATCTAAGAATAAAAGTATTACTTGATCATCCTGGTAGTTGGTGCCATCTGGAGCTTCGTCAGATTCAAAGACCTGTTTCGGCAAACCTTTTTGCCTTTCTTTCTGTTTATCTAATGTATTGGGATTAAATCCTGTTCCCAGTTTATGATATCTATTCAAAATAAAATTGTGAAATGAATATCAATTTTTGAAAATATTTCACTTTTTCAGCATCATTACATAATAAGCCAATTATTATTTGCATTATTTCTTTATATAATAAGGACATCTCCTAGCAGTTTTGAGTGAGTTAAACAATTAACCAGAGGTTAAAGAAATTTTCCATCCAAAGTTCCTTTAATTTAACTAAAGAATAGATAATGAAGTCCCAAACGCAAATGCCAACTGTGTACATATAATTTAAGTTGTACTTTCAATTCAGAGAATTTGTCAGTAAAAAGTAAACTTGGGAGGGCGGCACCTGTGGCTCAAAGGAGTAGGGTGCCAGCCCCATGCCAGAGGTGGCGGGTTCAAACACAGCCCCCGCCCAAAACTGCAAAAAAAAAAAAAAAGAATAAAATGAGAAAGCACAAAATATATATTGTATTAATAATAATATAAATTTCTGAAAGGTTAAATACATATGTATATATATACCACTGAATCTGAGAATTTCAAATAACCAAGAAGGTTTCTGCTATATCTCATTATTTATAAAAGATATTAACCTAAAGCTGCAGACTTGTAAAATGTAAAACAGAAAATCTATACCACCCCGTATACATACATAATTTAATTAACATTTTATACACATATATATTAATACAAACAACTCAAATCAATGCACTCATTTTTTCTAACAAGCCAATATTCAATAATATCAGATAAGAGCTAGTGATGGAGCAATTACTGTTCATGATTCAAGCCTCTGTAGTCAAACTGTGAGAATGCAGCAAAGCAATAATGATTATCAGAAGTCGACTGCTTCTTGCTATCAGCCAATTCAAAAATTCACATTTGCTATGAATCACTTATATCCAGTCTTCTTGAACTAAAGCTTTTAAAATAGCAACTGCATGATGCTAGGCATCACAGCATAATCACAAAATAAAATGTTTTTCTCTGGCTGGGTGTGGTGGCTCGCTCCTGTAATCCTAGCACTTTGGGAGGCCGAGGTGGGCGGATTGCCTGAGCTCACAGGTTTGAGACCATCCTGAGCCAGAGCAAGACCCTGTCTCTTAAAAAAAGAGCTGGATGTTGTGGTTGGCTCCTGTAGTCCCAGCTGCTTGGGAGGCTGAGGCAAGAAGATTGCTTAAGCCCAAGAGTTTGAGATTGCTGTGAGCTATGATGCCACAGCTCTCTACCAAGGACAACAAAGTGAGACTCTGTCTCAAAAAAAAAAAAAAAAGGGCAGCACCTGTGGCTCAGTGAGTAGGGCGCTGGACCCATATACTGAGGGTGGCAGGTTTGAACCCAGCCCTGACCAAACCGCAACCAAAAATAGCCGAGCGTTGTGGTGGGCACCTGAAGTCCCAGCTATTCAGGAGACTGAGGCAAGAGAATCACCTAAGCCCAGGAGCTTGAGGTTGCTGTGAGCTATGACAGCACAGCACTCCACCAGAAAAAAAAAAAAATGTTTTTCTCTGAAACCACTTCAAACAAAAACACTAAATCTAGTAATATGAAAGGCATTATTTACAAGCAGGTTATCTTAACTTTTCATGAAATGTTGTAAGTGCCCTAATTTGTAAAGTTGCAAATGTAAGTTTCTCTGTTAAATGAGAATAGTGTTGCCTTATGTCATAAAAAACTGACAATATGAAATAAAAGAATACTGCGAAGATCAATAGTCTTTCCCACATTACCATCCTGTCCTCAGTCACCTGCTGTGAAAGGCTCCATGTGATTCCCCGTCTACCCGCATTCTCGCCTTCATTTATTCTGTTCCAGCCACTGTCCTTACTGTTCCCTGAACGTGGCCAGCGTGCTTCCCACACGGGTCCTAGCGTGTTCTGTTCTTCCTAGGAACACTCTTCTCACAGACAACCAAAGGGCTAACGCTCTCACGTCCCCCAGGGGCTCCTGTCTGCCACGTCTATCATGTATATATTTGTCTTTATCCGCCTCAGCCTCTACTAGAACATACGGTCCATGAGGGTGAGCAGTCGGTTTTGTTCACTGTGCTGGATCATCAGTGTTTAGTATGCTGTCTGGTACGCACAGGACTCTCACCCACCACAACACCTGCCTAAGAGTTTCTATTGTTAGTAAAGAGCCAGAGGTCTGGCTCTTGCTCAAGCTGGTCTCAAACTCCTGAGTTCAAGCAATCCACCTGCCTCGGCCTCCCAAAGTGCTGGGATTACAGGTGTGAGCCACCACATCTGGCCTGTGCTTTCATCTTATCACTCACTATTTCACTCTTTTGACACATCCTCTCTGCCATTAAGCCCATCTGCTGAGTTTTTAATACATGTATTTTTTTCACTAATCAAAATTTTAATTTCCAGGCTAGGCATGATGGCTTATGCCTGTAATCCTAGCATTTTGGGAAGCCAAGGCAGGAAGATCACTTCAGCTCAGGAATTTGCGACCAGCCTGAACAACAGTGAGACCCTCATCTCTACTAAAAACAGAAAAATTAACCAGGTATCATGGCAGGTGCTACTTGGGAGGCTAAGGCAGGAGGATACCCTGAGCCCAAAAGTTTGAGGTTGCTGTGAGCTAGACTGACACCAAGGTGACAGAGTGAGACTCTGTCTCAAAATTTTTTTTTCTTAATTTCCAAAGATGATTAATTGATTATGGTTAACATACCCCCTTACATATTTTATGAACATTAACACGTAAGTGTATTCATTAAACTTAGGGGTTTTAATCTGTGTTATATCGACCCTTTCCTAAATTATTAGTCCTTTTATTTGTACTTTGATAATTGTCTTTCAAATGTACTAGCTCTCATCAAATACTTGGCAATTCTGGGTTCTATCTTCAGGTTTGTTTTGTTTTGAGACAGTCTCACTCTGTCATCCTGGGTAGTAGAGTGCCGTGGAATCGTAGCTCACAGCAACCTCAATCTCTTGGGCTTACGTGATCTTCTTGCCTCAGTCTACTGAGCAGCTGGGACTATAGGCACCTGCCACAATGCAGGGCTAGTTTTTCTATTTTTAGTAGAGACGGGGTCTCGCTCTTGCTCAGGCTGGTCTCAAACTCCTGACCTCAAGTGATCCACCTGCCTCAGCCTCCCAGAGTGCTGGGATTACAGGTGTGAGCCACTGCACCCATCCTGTGTTCAGTTTTGAATGTGCATCCCCCACATCTGTCTGGAACTATGGTATCCACATCCCAACCCAAGCCCAGCAACTGAAGAGAACATGCAGATCGTGGGGCCAGGCAGAGTCTGCCAATATCTAGTCTTCCAGGTCTGGGGGTTCCTTCTTCCTCCAAGGCATCTCCACCCTGGGCATAGCCCCACCCACTCAAGTCAGCTCCTAACAAACAGGAAGAGTGGTTTCTGCTGCGGCTGCTGCGCATGCACGGCATGGGGCGTCCCGACAGAGCCAGGTCTCCAGCATTTGTTCCAGGTCCCCCTCACTGCCTGCGTTTACTGCTTCTGAGCTGAAAGCACTGCTGAAGCTTTTGCATATATTTTATCCTCATGTTATCCTGTCCTCTGATTTTCTCTTACGTTCCAATCATATCTATCTGCTGTTTTTGAGAAATACCTCACAACTTCTATTTCACCAAAAGTACCCTTTGGCCTTCCATTTACCAAAGAAGATAATGCATGATAACTAGTATAACAGAAAAAATAGGAGCTTTAGAATCTGATGCTCCTAAGTTCTAATTCTGGCTACCTCACTCTTTGGCTCATGGGACCATAGAAGCTACTTAACTACTCGGAGCCTGAGCTACCTTTTCTGTTAGAACCTTAAATGAGGTGAATATAAAGTGCTCAATCAAATGCCTAGCACACAGTAAATTCCCATAAATGTTAATTCCCTATGCTCTTGCCTAAACCAAGATTAGCCGTCCCTTGATTAAGGCTCGGCGCCTGTAGCTCAGTGGGTAGGGCACCGGCTACATACACCAGGGCTGGCGGGTTCGGACCCAGCCGGGCCTGCTAAAAACAACAATGACAACTACAACGACAACAAAAAAATAGCTGGGCATTGTAGCGGGCATCTGCAGTCCAGGCTACTTGGGAGGCTGAGGCAAGAGAATTGTTTAAGTCCAACAGTTTGAAGTTGCTGTGAACAGTGATGCCACGGCACTCCGCTAAGGGCAACATAGTGAAACTCTGTCTCAAAAGAAAAGAAAAAGTATTAAGACACAGATTCCATGATTCTGAGGTCAATATATTTATTTTACAACTAAGCTCTTCTTATTAAGATTTCTAATAATAGGCTTCCATCGTATATGTATATGCATAGAGGTAAAGACTTTCAGATTACCTGACAGAAGAACAGTTTCTTTCAGTAATGTCTAAAAGCAGGTTACTGAAATTCTTATCAAAATTGTAAAAATAACTGTATTATTTTTCATAAAAAACAGCTCTTCCATATAAAGAGCAGCAAACCGCGCTTTTATTAGGTCACACTAAAACTAAAAACCATGTCAGCATTATCCCCCAGGCTGATATTTAGCACAATATTAAGCCCAGTAAAATAAAACAGCAGCCATGAGGGTTTCAAAACAATAAGCACTGGACACGTCACTTTTGCAGGCTCTTCGGCAGAGATCAGAATTCTCTACGACTTCCGTCTCTGTGTCTCCTTTAGTAAAATAAGGCTATGAAGTGTCAGTATGAAAACGCTTCTGCACTAAGCAAATGAGCTAAGGTGGTTTTGTTTCTTAATGTGACTTGATATTTCAAACACAGGCTGGTAGAAAATAAATTTGGAGTAGAACAAAATATTGTTTCACAAATATTTAACTGACTGGATACATAGATCAAGGACCTAAAATCATTAGTTAGAAAAGGCAAGGCCTTTAAGATAACTTAAGCTGGAAAAGTGGCTGTTAAGTTTAACTGAGCTATTTAAGTGTTATTAAATTGGATTTCTTTTTTGAGAAATATAAATTATTCATCAATATCTTGCCATGGTTTCATCAAAGAATTAGACTATAAAATCATTATTATATATTATTAGAGCTTATTGATCTATAATAACATGGAAAGACTATACCCACAAACCTACTACTTTATAAGGAAAGCAAGTAAAAATAATTGTGGAATTCCTAAGAAAATGTCTATATACAAGGTTCTTCTTTGTTTCTTCAATTATTTTGTTTAAATAAATTTTCAGATCTCACAATTATCACTGCTCTACTGTAATCCACTTACAAATCCTTCTCAGTATTTTTAAATGTTACCATAAACATGAAACTTACTTTCTGATCACAACTGCCCAGTCTTCTGTATAACTTCTTATACAATCTCTAACATGCGGATCCATTTCACTATTTTTAAAAAGAAAACATTTTTGTAATTTAGACAGGCAAGCACTGATGTTTGGGAATTTAGTTGCTACAATTCATGTTGTTATAAAATGACATCACCACAAGGAAATTGGTTCTAAATAAAATAATGGAAAGCAACCTTTCTACTGTCACACAAAAACCATGAGCAGGTAAATATCTCCTCACCTTTCTTCGGGTACAGCTGAAACAAGGGTTCTGCAGTCCCGAGGCCTATAGACAACTTCAATATCATCTGGAGGAAATTCGATCAAGTCCCTTAAAGGCCCGGAATCCACAGCTAATGGATGAGTAACGAGGTAATCTTCGAAATCCACTGGGTTTACCGCTTCAGTGAGGGGCACCTTCATCAAAAGAGATGGGCACAAGTGGTAAACAAAAAGAAGTGCATGTAAGAATCTTAAAAGTTTAAGCAAAGAAATTCATTGTTTTTTAAAAACCATAATATGCTTTTAACCTAGTTTTTCCTAAAAATTTAACCTATTTAGCCAGATGCATGAAAGAAAACACAAAGTGTCAGCCTTCTCGGACTCCATAAAGCTTTTGGTCTTATTCTTTTTTCCTTTTCTTTTTGCAATTTTTTTTGCAGTTTTTGCAGTTTTTTTCCAGAGCCAGGTTTAAACCCGCCACCTCCAGTAAATGGGCCCGACGCCCTACTCCTTTGAGCCACAGGCGCCGCCCAGTCATACTTTTTAACCTTCCTGATTAGACTTTGCCCATCCAACTCTGACATAAAAATAGTAATAATAATTAAAAGCTTTATTACACTTCGGAGTTTACAAAGTACTCAATTGAAGGAATTCTTTTCTTTTTTTTGTATCTTTGCCATGTTCGTTATTAAGTTTTTAAACAGTACTTTTGCCTTGTTAATGCTGATTATCCTAGTAAAAAACATACAACCAGACTTGGTAGGCTGAAAAATGGCCCTCCAAAACTTCTCCACATCCTAATCCATGGGTCCTGTGCAGTTAGCTTACATGGGAAAAGTATAAAAAATAAGAGTCACTGCAGATGTGATGAGGGACCTTAAAATGGGGACATTATCCCAGATTAACTAGGTGGGTCCTGAATGCAATCACGCACTCTCCTGTAAGGAGACGGAAGGAGAATGGGACCATACACAGAGAAGAAAGTCATATGAAGATGGAACCAAAAGGGATTTGAAGGCTCTGGCTTTCAAGATCTAAGTGATGCAGCTACAAGTCAAGAAATTCCAGAAGCAGATGGGGAAGAGGCGAGGAACTGAGGCCGCCCTGAGCCTCTGCGGAGCACGGCCCTGCCGGAACGCTGACCTCAGTCCAGAGACACTGCTCAGACTTACAGCCTTGCCCACTGAGAGAGAATAAATGTCTTTTGCTCTATTTATACACAGACCTCATTAAAAGTATCTACCAGCAATAACAAAAGATTCATGGTATTCTTTAGCCAAGCTAAATATACACTGTTGAATAAGATACCACACTTCTTATCTAGTTCGAGAAAGAAAAAAACATTCAGCAAAACTACAGGGGATATATAACAAACATGCTGTTGCAGACCAGTGAAAATAAGGCCATGCTATTCCTCCAGATGTTAATCTGGAATAAAGACACTGAAGCCTGTCCCTGGGTAGGCCCACATTATTAAGTAGAAGATGCTTTAACCTATGCTGATTTGGACTAAACAACTCGCCACATTTTAAAGATAGTAGCTAAATGACTAATATATCTTGAACAGACAAAAGACAGCAGTTATTATCATTCTCATGATACACTATCTCACTTAAGCCTCTCCCAAACCCCAGACATTAGCGGTAATGACTCTTTCAATTCTATAGATAAAGATGTTCTTGCGCTCAAAGAAGTTAATCAACACCTGAAAATAAAGCCAGAAAATGGCAGAACAGAAATTTGAAACTGAGTTTTCAAGCTCTAAAATTCATGGCGGCTTTTTTTCTCTCACAAGCATTCTATCTCGTCTTCCCTATCAAGACAGGACGCTCTTAACAGAGGGAAAGGAAGCGGTTTAACTGGAGGAGAAATTTTTCTTCCACCTTTGTTGCTGGAACAACTGAATGTCTATATTATGATAAAAAAAAAATAAACCCTTGGCTCGGCACCTGTGGCTCAACGGGCTAAGGCGCCAGTCATGTACACCTGAGCTGGCGGGTTCGAATCCAGCCCGGGCCCGCCAAACAATAATGACGGCTGCAACCAAAAAATGGCCGGGCGTTGTGGCGGGTGCCTGTAGTCCCAGCTACTTGGGAGGCGGAGGCAAGAGACTCGCTTGAGCCCAGGATTGGAGGTTGCTGTGAGCTGTGATGCCACAGCACTCTATCCAGGGTGACAGCTTGAGGCTCTGTCTCAAATAAATAAATAAATAAATAAACCCTTATCTTTACATCACAACA
>CAUYRH010154706.1:0-20064 GCA_963574655.1 Perodicticus potto
ATTCTATACCAAAAAAAAAAATTTTTTTTTTTTTTTTGAGACAGAGCCTCAAGCTGTCACCCTGGATAGAGTGCTGTGGCATCACAGCTCACAGCAACCTCTAATTCCTGGGCTCAAGCGAGTCTCCTGCCTCCACCTCCCAAGTAGCTGGGACTATAGGCACCCGCCACAACGCCCGGCCATTTTTTGGTTGCAGCCGTCATTGTTGTTTGGCCGGCCTGGGCTGGATTCGAACCCGCCAGCTCAGGTGTACGTGGCCGGTGCCTTAGCCCGTTGAGCCACAGGCGCCGAGTCCCCCCCCAAAAAAATTTTTATATATACATATTTATTTATATATAATGCTTTATATATAAATAAGTCATATATAATTTATATGTAATATTATATATATAATATAACATTTTATATAATATATTTATTATCAAGATATGGTGGCATGCACCTGTAGTTCAGAAGGCCAAGGCAGGAGGATCACTTAAGCCCAGGATTTTGAAACTGAGCTATGATCATGCCAATGTGTTCCAGCCAGGGCAATAGAGCAAGACCCTGTCTCAAAAAGAAAAAGTGTTTTTAAAAGATAAAAATGACTTAATGACTATGAGATTGTAAGAGTTCTCTGTCTAACTTTGCATAGTCTCCAGAGGAGGCACTCCAGTGTCATTCCAATTATAAGATTCTGATAAAGGGTCACATAAAAAGCAGTGGGATTTGGTAATCCTTCCAATATTTTCTTATTTCTCTTCTCAGGTCCTGGCAATGCATGTCAACAACTTAAGGAAAATGCTACGGATATCATTATTCCTATGTTTTTGAATTGTAACAAACAAGCCATCTGAGAAATAAAATTAAAAATAAAATCCTAAGTCTCCCCTCCCCAATCAACCGAATGGACCTGTTCTTGGATGAATGTACCCCGGAAAAACCTTAAAACTGAAATCCCTTCCATGCCAGGATGGGAGGTTAGACACACCTCATTATACTCCCTCACTGTAACCACCAACTCCTGGGCTCAGACCATCAAGCCTCTTACCTTGAGTAGGTAGGCCTACAGGTGTGTGCCACCACAGCCAGCTAATTTTTTTATTTTTGTAGAGATGAGGTTATTCAGGCTGGTTTGGAACTCCTGGCCTCAACTGATCCTACCACCTTGGCCTCCCAAAGTGCTGGGTATATGGGTGTGTGCCCCTACACTTGGCCCAGATATCTATTTTAGACTGAGTTGTTTAAAAAAAAACAAACAAAAACAAAGTCACAGAAAGAGAGATCATTACCACCATAGACAATGATATGAAGCCACTGAAACATCTCTATGACTCCCAGGAACCAGGAACCCGTTGATGTAGCATAACCCTGTTTGACTGAAATAGTTGTGAAGACCAGAGAGGTTAAGTGATTTGTCCCAGTCCACAGAGTAACAATAAAAGTGGTTTCAGTTCTCTTTAGATATTATCCATAAAACAATTTATTTTCCCATTTACAAAAGCTCCTTTCATTTGGCTTATGCATTTGAAAAAGAAATATATTGGATATGATTGGTCAGATAGTTATTCCAAATTGTACTAAATTTGCTTTTAATAATTACAACATATTTATATCTTTAAGTTTTTAAAGTGCAGGAATTCTTTGAAAACATATGCAATTTTTACATAGTTTCCTATTCTCTCCCAAGTCTCTTAATCTAAGAGATTGTGAGTTCCACAAAGTCAAGGGTGCTATATAATTTAATACAGCAGGTACATACAAAGTACCAAACTTTTGAAACAATTAAGAGTAAGAAGCAGTTTGAGTGTTGTCTTCTTTCCTTTATCTTACCTGTAACTGAGAAAAGAACTATGAAGAATAGATGTAAAAAAGGAAGAAATGGCACAAGGAAGAAAAAGCTCTGAGGCTTCAACAATCATTTAATTAACTGTAAGCAACTCAATGTTTTTTTCCCTAGGCAAGTTGTTTTTTGGTTCTGCTTAAATGCTCCCATCTCTAACTCCCCACCAACTTCTGTTAACTTTTTCCCAAACGTGCCTATTACAAAGTGGACTGGGCAAGGACTTGCTGACCTAGAGCTATCTTTATCCTCAAAAGAAGTACTAATTCTGACAACAATCTCCTAAACTAATCCTCACCTCACCTATAGGCGCCCACGTTAATATCTTATGTCTAAGGGTGGGTTCTCTAGAAATCAAATCTGTCAAGAGTTGGAAGCAGATTCATTGAGGGAATGTTCTCAGGGGAAAAGGAGGAAAGAAAGCCGGAAAAGACAGATGAAGAAGCTAAAATAAGATTCCTAAAAGCAGGAAAAAACAGATGAAGAAGCTAAAAGAAGATTCCTAAGAGCAGGAAAAGACAGATGAAGAAGCTAGGCTGAAGCTGGCTTCAGCCTAATCCCTTTAGGAGCTCTGGAAAATGAAGTGCACCAAAAAGGTGACCCCACCTTGAGATGAGGGGACAAGCTCTTTTGTCCTCCTCCCCCAAGTAAGCCATGGAGAAGGAGAGGCATAACATCCAGGGCAAAGCTAGTTTCTTTCTGTTGAAGGCAATTCTTGGGAAGAAGTGATTAGCTGGGAACTGCACTTGAGTGCTTGGGAGGTGAGTACACTGGCCCAGTAGAGAGCATCTGGGCAGGGCATCAAACACATCAACAGCAAAAGAAAAAAAGAGAAGAAAACTTAGTTAGACATAGTTCCAGCTCTAAGGAAGCAGAGGCAGGAAGAACCCTTGAGCCCAGGAGTTTGAGGTTACAGTGAGCTATGATGATGCCATTGTACTCTAGCCCAGTTAACACAGTGAAATTCTGTCTGAGCAAAATAAAATAAATACAAATAAAAATAAAAAATACAAACAACAGCATCCATTATCCCTTGTCACTATATTCTCCTTCTTTACTAACACCTTGAAACTCTGAAAAAGGAAAAAGATGAACTAGTAAAACTGTATCAGTTTTATACAAGAATAGTAAATAAAAATAATCTGTTAAGAGTTTTACAATAATGAGAGGCATAAACAAATAAAGTATGTACACACATGATGTAGATCCCAGGAGCTTTATCTTCATACCTCTGTGCTCTCCAGATTCCAAGGATTCTTACCTGAATATTCCTAGATGAATATGCCACTTTTCCAGCCACAAACAGGAAAATTAATAAATATTCTATTCCATAACTATAAGCAAAATCTTCCACACTGGGAATCCTAGACCACACTATAAAACCAAAACTATCATCTATTATAAAAACTCCATATCTTTACTGTTTTAATAAAATGTATAATAATATATAGCAATGGAAAAATTCAATACTTTATTCAGTTCTGAGGCATGACATAAAACACAGAAAGTTTGAAAAATGTTTAAGACACATACTATTAGCATAGCATAAAAGTTAGTGAAATATTCCATAATGATAGAAAAAACTGTATAGAGTCCTTTTCTTAATTTGTTATAACTCCCAAAAAGTAGAAAATTAAGAAATAATCTTTAAAGAACTTTATGTAGTTCCACTTAGGGTTAATTTCTGTCTTCATATCTAGAAAGTCATCCTGTGTGGTAGCAATGATTTTAAAGTATCATGTGTTTAACTGGTTTTAAGGACCCATAAACCTCTTTGAGCTATGATCATAATTTGTATTCCTGTAAAACTTGGTAGAAACTAACCGAAGTGACTCAGCACGCTAAACGTAACTCTCTGAAAGATTTAAACCTAGCTGGTTAAAAAATGCTTTGAGTGTTATATAGTCCATGAAGAAACCAGAAGTCATGTGGCATTGTGGATATTACTGGTACTCAGCTGAGTTACGTCCTAAGGCAAATATAGATAGACCATAATCCATTTTGTATACAAAGTGGAATTAAAATCCTCTGATAAGAAAAAAAGATGTCAGTCATTGTAAGCAAAGATGGCAAGAAATGCCTCAAAAGGAAATGAAACATACCAGGAACATACATAGTCATGGCTCTTTCCTATTTTTTCCCATAAGTAGACCCTCCTTCAGAATGAAGCTAATGGGCAAGGCATGAAATCAGTTGTTGATATCCTATTTAGCATTAAAACATCAGAAGCAGAAATCAGAAGGTTATAATGAAAGAACAACCCTTGTGTAATCCTACCTTTAAAAAATTCACATTACTGAAAAACAACAAATGAAAGTCTACGACAGAATGCAAACAATATATATTTTAGAAAAATCTTTAATGTATTGTTTTAGACAATTCTATGAAACTTAAATGTGCAATGTAATCATATTTTCTATTAACCCATTGCATTGTTGAATTCTTCACTCAGGGCTCAATAGTTCTAGGATTATCAGTGACACCTAAAATTCTAAGAAAATCTCACCAAGTCATAGCTGGTTGTAAAATTTTTTCAGTTTCTATTTTTTACAAAAATCTCTTCAGCACTTAGACAAGGGAAGATAGGCTACATAGTGATGACCTTTTATTTTCGTTTGTATTTTGTTGGCAGTTCAGTTGGTTTCAACATTTATTGAGCACCTACTATGTACCAGGCACTGTACTAGATGCTGGAGACACAAAGATGAATAAAGACATGGTCCCAGTCCCCAAGGAGCTGACAGTCTCTTGGAGGCAAACAGTTAGTGCAAATATGTAGAATTTACTCTAAAACAGATAAAAAATGTCAGTAATGTAATAATACGGGGCCTTTAAATACAATGATATGTCGTCATTTCTAATGTCAAGGCAGAGGAATAAAATGCATTTTCATGATAAAACAGTAAAATCATTAAGACCTAACTTTTAAAGATTCACATGATCAAGGTAGTTAATACTAAAAATTTACACCATAGTTTTTCAAGTATTTCATACTTAGAAATATTATTGCCCACATTTGTGCTATAGTCAAAGCCGTGATTCCAGGTTGCTGCATCATTCACATCTCAGCGTGCTGGGATTGAGTTTCTCACTAAGTTTATGGATAAGAATGGCTAATTCCTCAGTTGCTTGGCTCTTGTCCTCCAAAAGTTCATAACGAAGGCTGGAGATATCTTGCTTGATTTCTTTTAATTCACCTATAGTATTTGTATTAAAAAATACATACTTGGTAATTTGCTCTTTAGATTTAGAAAATAACAGAGTGAAATTGATACGATATGAGTGTTTCCTTCATAAAGTCTCCAAAGTAGGTATTTCAATTTTTATCTTTAAAATTTTCTTTAAATGCCTGTCTTTAAAGATATATTGGCCTTTGAAAAAAGGTACAAAACATCACATTCTCATTAATTTTCGTCTGATGTGTTTTTAACATCATTAAAAAGAAGCTCCAAGGAGCTTGGCCAAATGATTCCTCTCCCTGTTTTTTCCTTCCAAGGGAAGTTATGGTAGAACTGATAAGATTTCTGTTTTCTAAACTACATTCCCATTCCAATCATGTCACTTTGAGACTGTTTCTAGGTCACTATGATTGGATTTTTGCTGGTTCTCAATCACACATTCATAGATGTCTTTTCTGTACACACATACCCTTGGATTGACTGAGATTTATTGATTTATTTATTTATTTTATTTTATTTATTTTATTTTTTTTGAGACAGAGCCTCAAGCTGTCACCCTGGATAGAGTGCTATGGTATCACAGCTCATAGCAACCTCCAATTCCTGGGCTCAAGCGAGTCTCTTGGTTCCACCTCCCAAGTAGCTGGGACTGCAGGCGCCCGCCACAACGCCTGGCCGTTTTTTGGTTGCAGCCGTCGTTGTTTGGCGGGCCCGGGCTGGATTCCAACCCGCCAGCTCAGGTGTACGTGGCTGGCACCTTAGCCCGTTGAGCCACAGGTGCCGAGCCTTGACTGAGATTTATAAGAGATATATTTCTTCTGTTAATCAAGCAATGGCTACAAAGCCTTCAACAGTTTTACTAAGTTTAGTCCTTTCGTCCCTTATCAGTACAGGTACATATACTGGCATCCTTTTGGTTGTGAAAGGTATAGTTTCCTTTTTTCTTTTCTTTTTTTTTTTTTTTGCAGTTTTTGGCCAGGGCTGGGTTTGAATCCGCCACCTCCAGCATATGCGGCTGGCACCCTACTCCTTTGAGCCACAGGCGCTGCCCTAGTTTCCATTTATAGGACAATTTATTTCTCCCAGGTTGATTTCTTTCTAACTCTGGACCCGTGCTTTAGCTCTACCCTTTAGCATTTGATAAAAAATTTTTACAGATGCTCTGTCTCGGATATGCCTTACAAAAGAAGGCATGCTAAGGAAGGAGCCAAGGAGAAAAGTGAAATTTTAAAAAGAAACCCCAGACAAGAAAAATGGATTAGAGATCTGTTTCTGGACAACAAAATAGAGGTTTTTCCAAAGACATGTGAATTCTGCTTGAGTCATTGTTTTATCTGCATCACTGGAAAAATGTTAACACTAATTTGAACTCACTGAAAACAGAACTGAAATTACTCTTTTATGTAAGGATTTTTAAACTGCTATAAAGATAGCAGTCTTTACATTCTAAGAATCAGTTAGGGTACTCTTAGTGGAGACAAACTGCCTCTGATCCACATTTTTAATAATTGTTTCTTTAAAATATGAAGTTTCCGGAAATGTAACATAAGATTCTCCTGTCAATCTTGGAGGAAACCAAACTGTAACCCTGAATTGTATTTTTAAACTACGCTTCAGTATGAAGTTTTCCAGATTTATTAAGTTATAAAAGGATGTTTCTCAAACTGGAGATGCTTACCTTCATTAACTTCGTCATTTTCTTTGTCTACTTGTGCTTTCAAAACATACCGCTTTATAAGTCTTTTCATTATTTGCTGTTGGGAAAAAAAAAAAAAAGATTCAATCACCAATGATACAGATAAGTACGCTGGGTCCTATTCCAAAGAACCTTACATACCTGTAAAACGAATAACTCAGGGGAGAAGAATTTTGTATAACTACTTACAAAAAAATGACCTGATTTCAGCTTAACCCTTTTTCACCTTCTACTGAGACTTAATGCATGATTCATAAATGCTATTTTTTCTACCCTTTGACCTCAGAAATGAAAGAAGCTTTCAAAAAGTTAAGTTGGAAGATTTCAATTCCTAGTTTTTCTTTCAACTAACAGTTTCTCTTTAAGATGCACGGACACTACATTATCACCTATAGACACTACCTTATTTCTCACAATTTAGAAAAATATATGAATATATGCTTTAAAGAGAGCATTTGGAAAATACAGAGAAGAACAAAAGAAATAAACAAAATCATTGATAACTCCACCATCCAAAGATAATCACTATTGTTACTTTGGTGTATGTTCTTCCAATATTTTTTCTTTAAATTTTGTATATTAAATATATACTAATTACTACGTGTATTATATTTTATGTTTTCTAAATACCATATATTCTGCTATATTACATGTTTTCCTCTCATGGCAATATATATTGTGACTGTTTTTCAATCTAAATAAATGCTCTTACAGGACAATACATATATATATATATATATGGCAAAAATGAAATTGGAACCCTACTTCATACCATAGACAGAAAAATTAATTTCATGTGGCTCTTCCATGTGAAATACAGAGCTTCTGAATCCTCTTTAAAAAGTAAGTATAGTAGAATATATTTATTAATTATGGGGTAGTGTTGGATTTTAAAAAAAAAGATAAAAAATTTTAATCACAATAGAAAAGGTTAATAAATTAAATTTCATTAAACTTTAAAACTTCTTTATGATGATACCATAAAGAAAGTGAAAAGGCAATCCCCAGACTGGCAGAAAATATTATTAATACTTACAACTGACAAATAATCTAGAAAGAATTTTAATTCAATAAGAAAGAAAAACTAAAACAATCCCATTTAAAAATGTGCAAAATAAAAAGTGTTTCACAGGAATGGAAATGTGAATGGTCAGCAAGATTACTAAGCAATTTCAAACTCTTTTTCAGGGGAAAATATAAATTATGACTAAATGAGACACAATTTTACCCCTAATAAAGGGAAAAATTGATAAATCTGATAATGTCAAGTGTTAGAAAGGATATAGATCAATGGGACTTTTATGCTTCACTGGCATGAGTATAAACAGATGACTTTGAAAACAATTTGATACGGTCTTTTTTTTACATTTTAAATTTTTTATTAAATTTTTTTTTTTTTTTAGACAGAGCCTCAAGCTGTCACCCTGGAGAGAGTGCTGTGACATCACAGCTCACAGCAACCTCCAATTCCTGGGCTCAAGCAAGTCTCTTGCCTCCGCCTCCCAAGTAGCTGGGACTACGGGCGCCTGCCACAACGCCCGGCCATTTTTTTGGTTGCAGCTGTCATTGTTGTTTGGCGGGCCCGGGCTGGATTCGAACCCACCAGCTCAGGTGTACGTGGCTGGCACCTTAGCCCATTGAGCCACAGGTGCCGAGCCTATTAAAATATTTTTTTAGTGATAGGATCTCAACTCTGTTGAGAAGCTGGCCTCAACTCCTGAGTTCAAGGCAATCCTCCCAACTTAGCCTTCCTAGCAGCTGGGGAGCCACTGCACCTGGCCTATATTATCTTTTAAAGTTGAATATTTATATTCCTTTTCTCTTAGAAAATACACTCCTTGTTATAGAACCTAGAGAAACTTTATACATGTAGAGAAAGAACATACAACAATGTTTACAGTAACACTGTCTAAAAACTGGAAACAATCTAAACAAATATCAACAGGAAAACAGATAATCTATGGTATTTTACACAGTGTAATTTCCTTGTGTTCATTAATAAAATTAATGAACCACAGCCACACACAACAGTGTGGATGAATCTTAGAAGCATAGTGTTGTTGAATGAAAAATTCCAGTTGCAAAAGACTTAACAAAGTATGAGACGGTTCTTAGAAAGCTCAATGACAAGTAAATCTATGTAACATATTTTAGGAACATCTATAAATTATCTCTGAAAAAATAAAAAGACAAAGTAAGAAGATGAGAGACCAAACTTTAGGTTAGGTATTACCTCTTAGGTAGAGGCAGTGGGGCAGGGTAGGGAGGTACATATAGTGGGTGATTGGATCTCTTCCTTCCACAAAGAGAGAAACTTCATTTGCTTATTTTGTACTGATACAAATTCAGCTAACAACTGGTAAGCACTGTATCAAATACTTTTACATTCATTCTTTCATTTAATTCTATAGAGAAGCCAAATTTGACTGGCATCAGTAGGTTTTGTACTATTAGCAATCTAAAAAGTGTAAGTGAAAAGTAATAAGACTGATTCGGACATTCGAGAATAACTCTGAAGTATAACAACATAAAATTTTAGAGAGGAAAGGGACCTGGGAATTTGTTGTTTTTCATATTTTCATACCACTCATTATGAGACTTCCTAACAGATTACCTCTCATAGCCTCTGTATAAACACCTATGATTGAGAGCCTGCTACTTTTCCCAGAAAGCTGGTCTAATCCATTTTTGGACAATTGTAGCTGTTAGAAAACGACTCCTTTGTATTGAGCCAAAATATCCTTCACTGTACTTTCTTTCTTTTTTTGTTTATTATTTCCAGGCAACATAATTTTGTACATAGAAAAGAATTAAAAGTGAGTCAACAAGATCTCAGATTAAAGTTCAATATACAAATATCCATTGTATACCATTACCAATTAGAGAATTAAAGTTAACATGACAATACAAAATATGAAAAAAATAGAAATAATTCTTCAAAAATATATAGTATTTCTACATGGAAAACTTCTAATTATTATTGAAAATGTAAAAAGACACATGTCTGTATATATTGCAAAATTATTATTAATGATTTTTTTTTTGTTTTACTCGTTTAGGTATACCTTCTGTTACAACTTGGGTTATTGTCTTTCTAGGGATATCAGTATACCATATAGCAAATTCACTTTGCTCTAAGGGTTCAGAAGGATTGTAGCAAATAGCAGGCCCACTGGGGGGCACACAAATTCACTGTACTTTCTAACCACTGTCTAAGTTCTGTTCTTTGGGGGAGCTGAGAATGAATTTGCTGTTTTTCTTACTTGACTAACTTTTAAATATCCCATCTCCTGGGTTCCCCTGGGTTTCCCTGGGTTTCAGTACCACTTATTGATAATTCATTTCATTTGTATTTACTTCTATTTCATTTGTAGACATACCTATACCCTATAGCCATATTGAGAATGTTTGTTTCCTGTGCTACCTTCTCACCTCAACACTATAATTCTACTCTAGTGGTGAGATCCTTGAAAGAATGACCTGTAATCTTTGTATTATATAACCTAAGACCATGCATAATAGGGGTTGTCTAGGAATCTCTTTGTTAGTGGAACTCAATGTGAATGTCTCATTTTGCCCCTGTAGAGAAAAATTGCCATATGTTTCTAATAAAACCAAGCCTGCAATGATAGCTTTAATGGATTGGACCAGAGATCACCACCTGGGACAAAGACCATCCAGCACTATCTGGGCCAAAGTTATTCCCAAAGCAAAGCCAGCTTTTAAAACAGAGCTGCCAACAAGAGACACCAAAGAGAGTAAGACTCAAGAACTTCGAGCATAGCTTCTGTGGAGTCTTAAAATAAATTCCTATTTATTACAAAATCTGTGTGCCATTAACTTTATTTATTTTTTTGGCCGGGGCTGGGTTTGAATTCACCACCCCGGCATATTGGGCTGAGGCTTTACTCCTTTGAGCCACAGGTACCGCCCTTTTTTTTTTTTTTTTTTTTGAGACTGAGCCTCAAGCCATCGCCCTGGGTAGAGCACCATGGCATCACAGCTCACAGCAACCTCCAATTCCTGGGCTCGAGCGAGTCTCTTGCTTCCACCTCCCAAGCAGCCAGGACCACAGGCACCAGCCACAACGCACGGCCATTTTTTGGTTGCAGCCGTCATTGTTGTTTGGTGGCCCCGGGCTGGATTCGAACCCACCAGCTCAGGTATACATGGCTGGCGCCTTAGCCCGTTGAGCCACAGGTGCCGAGCCGTGCCATTAACTTTAAATAACCAAACTAATAGTTTTCACCAAAATATTGTTAAAATTAGCAGAATTCAATCACAGCCATCCTTCCAAGTCTTTATGTACTTGAGAAAAATCACCCCAAAATAACGGAGCCAAAAAACCCCCCCAAAACCAAATGTCAAGATATAATTCAAATAGAGTTTACTTATGCATGTAGTAGTACACATACGTGCAGAACTCAGTTGTGAGTAACTCAAAGGATTCGTTAGAATTTGGGGATATACATGTATACTATCTTAACAAAGAGCAAGACAGAAAAGGTATTTGGGTTGAATATATCCTTTATTCAGATATAAAGGAAAACAGAATGTATTTTTTTTTTTTTTGTAGTGTTTGGTTGGGGCCAGGTTTGAACCTACCACCTCTGGTATGTGGAGCCAGCGCCTTACTCCTTGAGCCATAGGCACCACCCAAAACAGAATGTATATAATGAAAGGTCACAGTGCCAGGAAAAATCGACACAGATGTACCTATAGAACATTCAAAGTTATTGGATTTAAGAGATAAAGAAAGTTTGGAGCATCCAAAACAAAATCTTCGGTCAACTGTATGTTGAAAACAATCAGGCTGACCTCAAATTCTTCCATCAACATTTCATTCTAGACAATGAAGTAATATCTACAAACACATTTTAAAAAATAAAGTATCATCTAAGAATTTTACAGCTAGTCAATATAAATATATAGAAAAGAGAAACAAATTTAGTACACAAAATAACTCAGAGAACATAGTTCCCATAAGCTCTTCTTGAAGAAAACTACAAGAAGACAAACTTAAGCTGAGAAAGAGATTAATGGAAAATTACATTGAAAAAGACTGGTGGTGAGTACTGACTCTGTTTAACTATGGGCATAAAACTAAATATCAGGGCTATAATCCTGACAAGAGCTTCAGAATATGTCCCTTTAAAAATATGCCACTTTGTCACATAGATTATTGTGAGCTGAAGGCAATTAAAAAGTAGCAAACATAGAAAGAACTCTGTCCACCCCCATCTGCCTAAAAGGAGGATAAAAATTTCTTTTATAAAGAAGATCTTTCCTTCCTCCTTTCCCATACTAGGAAAAGTAAAAACAACCGGAGTCAGAAAGTCATTTCTCCACAAATTTCTTGCTCTTTGTTAAGATGATATATGTATATATCTCCAAATTCTAACTAATCCTTGGAGTTACTCACAACTGAGTTCTGCATGTATGTGTACTGCATGCATAAATAAACTTTACTTTTTCTCCTGTTAATCTGTCTTTAGCCAGCTTAATTTACAGCCCCCAGGTATTGAACCTAAGAGAGTGGAAAAAAGTATCCCCCTAATTCCCACAGTTCTAATTATTTAACTAGCAAGAGCTGGGAAGAGAAGTGGAAAAATGGTGAAAAATAAGTACTTTTCTTCATAGTTTAGAGTTAGAGGGTCAAAAGATAAAACTTGAAACATATAGATCACGTAACAGAGATGTATGTTTAAAGGCATAAAGATAAACACCGTGACAAATAACATAATCCACTTCAGCAGAGTCTCCCAATTTTCTTCCCCATTATTTTAGCTTGGCACATGGCCAGTTGAAATTGAAACTTTATTTTCCAGGCTTTATCACAGATAAAGTTTGTATTATAACCTTACAAAATTTCCTTATAAGAAAGAACTTTCTTATGGCCTTCTAACTGAATTTTGGAATGCGGAAATAATAACTGGAGCTCCAGCAGCTTTCTCAGACTAGAAGGTACTGTTAGATTGAGAGCTATATGACAGAGTAACATGACAGAAAAAGCCTGGGTGCATGACAATGTTAGGTATCATACCAGAAACATGACAGAGAACCAAATTTCTATCTTCTTTTAAGCCATTTGATGATGATATTTTGTGGTTTGGTATGAGTTGCACCAAACTAATCCTAATTAATATGAAGACTACTTTAAAATGACAATGAGTATACCAAAGAACACCTGAACAAATAGACAGGTATCACGTTATCATGTTCTTAAAAAGGAAAAGAGTACAGCAAAGAGAGTCAATTCAGCATAACACAATCACGATAAAAATACCAACAGGATATTTTGTGAACTAGACAAGCTTACTCTAAAATTCAAATGGAAAAATAAAGAAGGGCTGGGTGCGGTGGCTTATGCCTGTAATCCTAGCACTACAGGAGGCCAAGGCAGGTGGATTGCTGGAGTCACGGGTTTGAGACCAGCCTGAGCAAAAAGCGAGACCCCCATCTCTACTAAAAATAGAAAAAAAGGAAGCAAGAGGATCACTTGAGCCCAAGAGTTGGAGGCTGCTGTGAGTCCACAGAACTCTACCCAGGGCAACAGCTTGAGACTCTCAAAAAAAAAAAAAAAAAAAAAGAAAGAAAGAAAGAATATCCAGGAAAATTCTATAAAATAAAAGCCCTGAGGTAAGGACATGTGTGTACATGTATGTGTGCATTTTGCTTTTGCGGACTGAACTCTGACCTTTTTGTCTTGCTCAAATCCCTTTCTAAGGGGTCTAGAGAATCACACTTTGCAAACCACAAAATCTTGTTAAAACTGGGCTTTTGGACACAGTACAATATGGCTTATTTTCCAACCTGGCTCTGGTATGGCATGACATGATAGATAACAAACTCCTGTATCTTAACTTAAGCATTCTTTCTTACGGACTCCAAATTTTGGTCAAAGATTAACTATCTCAACTAATTGCCAAATAAAAAAGAAATCCCTAAATTCATCTATGACTTGTAAGCTTCTGCTTCAAGACATCCTGCCTCTTTGGGCCAAGTTTATGGATACTTCCATGTGTTGATTTATGTCTTTGTCTGTATCTGCTGCCTCCCTAATCCGAAGGAAGCCAAACTGTAGTTTCACAGCCTCGGGACTGCTTACTCAAGGCCTCTTGGTTGTGTGTTTCCCCAGGTTGTGGTACTCATTAGCTCACAATAAACCTTTTGAAATATATTGGCAGAATTTTGTTTTTCTGTCATTTGTTTGACTTCTGTTTTAAACTACACTAATTAAAATAGTGTAGTTTTACAGCATGAATAGACAGATCAATGGAAAAGAAAGGAAAACCTAGAAATAAGTTTAAATATATAGAAATTTAGTAAATGATAAAAGTGGCATTTTAAATCAATAGGTTATTCAACACACTCAGCTGGAAAAAAATATATTTTTATCCCTATCCCATACATTATGTGAAAATATATCCTATGTGAATGAAATATATTCATATAAAAAGTAAAAGTACTAAAGAAATATGGATAAAAAAATTATTGAATGATCTCATATGGGATAAGATCTTTCCAAATAATACCCAGAACCTGAAGCAGGAAAAATTTGTAAAGTTGGCTACATAAAAATTAAAATGCTGTGGATGGGGGAAAAATCTCTTTAAATATTAAAAAGACATGCAAAAAACTGGTGAATAAATTCTCAACTCATATCATAGACAAAATCTGATAATCTTAAAATAGAAAAAAATCCGTCTTAACTGATAACAAAATGCCCATAAGAAAAGCAAATATATATTGAGTCATAAGTACATAGAACATTAAACATAAAAGACACTCAACTTCATTCATGATGAAAAAATATTTAAAAAACCATTTTCACCTGTCTGGCTAAGATGAAAACCTTTGGTAACATATTGTTGGCAAATTGAGAATAAAATGGGTACTCTCATTTATTGTAAGAAAGTAAATTGGTACAAGCTCCATCAATATCAATTTGGTAACAGGTAAAAAAATAAAATTGCACTTATATTTCAGCCAGACAATTCCACAAATTTGCACATATTTGAACTATTACATATATAAAAATACTGCAGTATTGCTTATAATAGCTAAATATTGACAGTATCTTCTATTTCCATCAATAGAAGAAGGAGTAAATAAAGAATAATCATATAATAGGATGTAAACACAACCTTAAATGCAAGGCTTTGACAATCAGTGTGTCAAACAATTTTGCAGAATATCCTGCTTTTAAGAAAACTGTATAACGAAGAAGACTATACCCATTAATTGACACCACCAATACACTAGAAACGTAATGTAGCCTCGAATCTGTGAATTACCCACATGAGAAATTTAAGGATTTGATGTTCAAAATGACTAACCAGATTTAAAAAACAAAGAAATATTCTCTCTTCTGAGTTGGAGAATAGTATTCAAATGTCATATCCAATATCAAAATGCAAAAGATACTTTTAAAAGTAGTCCTGATGAAAGACTATGGCCTAACAAGTCATTTATTTTATTTTATTTATTTTGGGGGGCCTAGAGTGTCATGGCATCCTAGCTCACAGTCTGGAGCTCAAGGGATCCTCTTGCCTCAGCCTCCCAAGCAGCTGGGATTACAGGTGCCCACCACAATACCCAGCTAGTTTTTCTATTTTTAGTAGATGAGGTCTTGCTTCTGCTCAAGTTGGTCCCCAATGCCTGAGCTCAGGCGGTCCACCCACCTTGGCCTCCCACAGTGCTAGGATTACAGGTGTGAGCCATTGTACCTGGCCTTGACAAGTCATTTAAAAAGCAGATCACCTGAAGGAAAAACCTGGCAAAATGTGTCAGGTTCACCTACTGTGAGAGCATTATTGATTCTAAAATACCCTATCTGCCACTGCATTCTCCAGCTTAGGGTATTCTTGTAAATTTTCTTTGGAAATTGTAGCAACATTTCATTTTCAACATTGCTAAAGAAATTCTTACTACTCAACTTAAAAAAAAAATGAAGTACTTGGACTCTGATTTCTAAAGTCCCCTCCAACTTTCATACTATTTTCTCATTTCCTCTGCTTTGTACGATTTTTATAGCAGATATGAAGAATATAATTCTACTCACCACACACACACACACACACACACACATAGACATATATGGAACTACATGCAGATTAAGAGATATGACTAACGAATGCTTACCTGATAACGTGTTGGCTGATTGAGAATGCTGTTAAAACTGTGTGATTCAAAAACTCTTGAGTTAGACTGAGTGAAGAGGTTTAACTAGGAAAAAATACAATTAACCTAGTAAATTAGAATACATTCATTTGGAATCAAAAATATAATCCAATTTAATCTCCTGGATAATATATTGGAAGTGAACATTTCTGAGGAACATTTTAAGCAAGTTGAGTTTTGTAAGTTATTTAATATATTCCCAAAGATAAAAATGAATGTGAGTAATATGTTTACATTTATCAAAATGTTGACAAGAGGTACTAGCATAGTGGAATTGTTTAATTGAAGATTAAATTATAAATTTAATTATTAAATTAAAATTTTAAAAAATGTTAAAACGTTGGCTCATGCTAAGCAATTTTTCCTGGGGACCTTGGATGGTTTATCAAAATGAACTCATGGCATCTAGAAGGCAAAGTTCCACAAAAGCAGTTCAACCTGATCCTGAGCCTACGTTCTTCTAGACTTGAACAGAAGCACACCCATGTTCAGCTGGTACCTCCTGGTATTTCGTAGCGCTACAATGTTAGCCAAAATAACACATCTGCCAAATGATCTTGGCCTTATATTGAGACAGGTTCATGACTTTGGAGAGAATTGGGATAAAGAATTTTGATTCTCACTTCTTTTCTCTATTTTTCTTTTTAGATTTAGCTTTTGAGTGGGTAGAAACAGAACGTAGGAATATGAACAGGGACTGTCTCTAATATGTGGGTAAGCTGCAACCTAAAATGTGTGATTCAAAGGCAGGATAAAGGCCCTTTATCCAAAAAGATCTGACTTTCCACCCTTATAACTCGGGAAGATGTGGGATGTCAGGGAGGACGAGGAAGTGGCACCGATAGGCAAGGACCCTCCTAACGTCTTCCTTTAAAATCGTGCTAGGAGAAAACCTTGACTAACAAAGTTACTTCTCCTGTTTGCCACTGGAGGTCAGTGTCTGACTATTGACTGAGGTTAGCTGTACACTAGGCGGGCTGGGAAGGAATCTTGAGGCTCCTTCCTTTTGTCTAAAAAAGAAAAACAGAAAAATAGAATTCCTCCAAATTTGTAGTACATTCAATACACAGAGCGTATCTATAGATATGGATAGTATTAAGGTATTAATACTGATATTATTAATCAGCTCTGTGCACACAGAGAGTATCTATAGATATGGATAGTATTGAGGTATTAATACTGATAGTATTAACCAGCTCTGTGCACAATTTATAAAACAAAATCAAAATGGCAGTTTTTAACAAGATGTGGGAAGATTGGGAAGCCAAGAAGCACGCTTCCTGAGAGGTCAGGGTGCAATGTTCCTTCTATTTTCAGCATCTTCTCTGAGAAAAGCTAGTCTTTCCTGTCAGGGGAGCAATACAGGCAGGAGCGGACAGCCTAAATAGAAAGCTTCCCTCACGTGTTTCCTTCAGAGGTGGCTAGCCAGCCTCCAGCCAAGTGAGGGAGCCCTTCTCAACCTGATTTTTAGTATTTTCCCTTCCACATTTGACCATGTCAGGGATGAAGTCAATGAAACCTATTGTCTTCAGAAAGAAAGAAACTTCAAGGTGTGAGAAGTGAAGTCTGAGAGCCATGAGTGCCCACATTTGAGAGACTTCCTTTTTAGTAATAAAGCCTCCATTAATATGTCCCCAGAAGAACACAGCTTCTTCAAAAACAAAGTCAATTTCAGCAGGAGCAGGAGCTGCCCAGGATGACATTAGAGCCTGGCCCCTTTAACAGACCAGCTGCCCCGCACCTGACGGTACCACTTGTGGGGAGCAAGTCAAAAAGCCTGGCCTCAGCTGCTGAGCGTAAGAGGCAAGCAGGGACAGCGGGCACAGCTAGGCATCTGATGCCAGAAAATTTGAATTCCACCCCAGTTTTGCTGTGACTAGCTTATGTGACCTTACAGAGGGGGTTATCTGAATGGCTTCGTTTGTCCCATCTAACAAACGGGGATAACGGTGATACCTACTTCACAGCATTGCATCAGGTTCTCATGTACAGCAAAGCACTTTGTAAACTGTGAATGAGGGTATATTAGTTGAGGCTGGAACTTTGTGTCTTCTCAGACAATTTTCACAATCACCCTACAAAGTTCTTTCAGGTGAGACACTAAAGGCTCAGAGATTTATCCATGTTACTTGCTAATAAGTCATGGGCATCAGAATTTTAACCCAGGTGTAATGCCAAAGCTCTCTTCCTCACATTACATGCTTCTCACTGAATACAAGATATTATTTTAAATCATGGGATGTCACACCCAATCAGTGCCTTGTAACCTAATAGAGCCCACATCCGTACCAAATAAAAAAAAGATCTAAAAGGTCATTTTCTTAATCAGATTCTAGCAAGGGTGTCCAACCTTTTTTCTTTTCTGCCACACATTGAAAGAATAAAAGTTGTTTGGGCCACACATCAAATCCAGAAGTACTGACGACCACTGGTGAGCAAAAGGAGAGGTCCATGCCTACTTTTTGTGATACCCAACACCACAGATGAGCAAAACGGCCCTCAAATAATCTTCATACGGCCCAAAGGCTGCAAGTGGTCACCCCTGTAAGAGTGTTAAAATGCACATCTATCTTTAAAAACAAGAAATTAAGTTGCGTTAATCCTATTTTTTCTCTCCAGCTTCAACTGAGAGAAAAATATTTATTTTTGCTCAGGAAGTCCTATGTTTTAGGATGATAACGTTGATACCCATGGGCTTCTCGGATATTATAGCTACAGACTATTTTCACAATTTTAGGCAAAATATTTATATATACAATTATTATTATTTTTAGAGACAGTCTCACTCTGTTGCCCAAGCTGGAGTGCAGTGGTGGAATCATAGTTCACTGCAACCTTGAACTCCTGGGTTCCAGCGCTGCTCCCAACTCAGGCACCCAAGTATGTTGAACTATAGGAGTGTACCACCATGCTTGACTCCCGGATTTTAGCACTCATTTACTCCTATCTACCTTGTTTTCTGTTATTTGAGGTTTTGAGATTATCCTTCCATCTATTATACCGATTCTCTGGAAATTAAGTTCATGATAATAAAGTATGACCATGAAAATTATCTTCTTTGTTAAAATATGACTCAACTGGAACAATTCAAAGGCAAACCATTCTTACTTATTTATAAAGGGGTATTAATGGAGATTTGAGGATGCTCTTAGGCCTGTATTAATTATGTGATACTAAAGGAAAAAAGATCAGTTAGCCCAGTAAATGGTTTCTACAGAAAAGGAGAACATAGTGGTGGTGAAATACACATACCAAGGGGAAAATTGGTCCTGTTTAATTTCAGCATAACAGTTGAGAAGCATAGAACACAGGAAAACAAAGTGTTCTCTAATGATAACCTTTCTGGTAACTTTTAACAAGGTAAAGAAGTTTTTGTTTGTTTTTAATCTGTTGGTTTACATGAGCTTCTGATCAAATGCAGCACGAAGACTAAGTGATTTTTTAAAACTTTATGATGATATTAAGTATTAGTCTGTGAAAGACTATGGAATGGACAGTTGCAACATCTTCTAAGTTCACACATAAAAATTATTGAATGAACATCAAAAGACAAGGAAAAAGAGACAAAACATTTATTTTGAGGTCTTGGTATGTTTCTGATACCTACCCTGGACTTTGAATTACCCATTCCCATTTCTATGTCCTTCTGAAGCCTTCTTCTTCTGCATTTGGGAAAGTTAATGATTCGCATGATGAAATAAACAAATGATTTTGGACTAGGAACCAGACTGAAGGGTGGAGGTAATGTTTTGCCATCATCAAAATATGATAACCAAAGTTTTGAACGAGCAAACTTCCATTCCACATCACTGTCATCCTGTGTTACAAAAATAGAAAAGCAATAACTAATTTTAGACACTAAATATTCTAGTAACTGATGCTAGCAGGTTCTTATAATGAATCTAAATTAAGTTTTTGAAATAGGTGACTTGGGCTCGGCGCCTGTGTCTCAACGGGCTAAGGCGCCAGCCACGTACACCTGAGCTGGCGGGTTCAAATCCAGCCTGGACCTGCCAAACAACAATGACAGCTACAACCAAAACATGGCCGGGCATTGTGGCGGGCACCTGTAGTCCCAGCTACTTGGGAGGTGGAGGCAAGAGACTCGCTTGAGCCCAGGAATTGGAGGTTGCTGTGAGCTGTGATGCCATAGCACTCTATCCGGGGTGACAGCTTGAGGCTCT